>CM042431.1:25074589-25192089 GCA_023631565.1 Gymnocephalus cernua | reverse complement strand
GGATAATAGCAGGCGCCTTGCAAGCAGAAAGAAAAAGAAAATCCTCATTACACTTGCTTCTGCATTCTT
Organism: Gymnocephalus cernua; assembly: GCA_023631565.1. NCBI lineage: Eukaryota > Metazoa > Chordata > Actinopteri > Perciformes > Percidae > Gymnocephalus > Gymnocephalus cernua. The sequence goes on along the minus strand of CM042431.1, from coordinate 25,192,020 downwards.
CCTGAATGGCCGACATGCTGCAGCTTGTCACTTTGGCTTGGAAAGTGTACAGATTTATCTGTGTTGCTGTTGTTCATTCCTCCTGTGCTCCAGAACAGACAGCAGATTGAATGAGGAGGCCTGAATCTGCCTGAATTATGTGTTTGTGAGGGATGTAATGATTCATATTTTTATGTAATGTGTTTTATGTCCCATGGCGCTGTGGTGTGAAAGTTCAGTTCTTCTCCAGGAATTCAAAGCTGCAATCTCAAACTCTCATGCCAAACTCTCACTCTCGGATATAGGTTTAAACTAAGGGCAAGGTAAATTTGGTCCTCAGTGTTGGGTTATTTTTGATGGCACACGCACGTTTTTGGGCACAACCAGGCATCTGCTAGTATTTCAGGTCTTTGGCACGGCCTCAGTCGGTGAGGTACAATATCAGGGGATTTCTTGCCGCTGGCGATGGCTCCAGTCCAGCCTAAGAGGCCTGTTCACATCTAAAGAGAGGCCCCCTGTGTCAATGTGATCACTGTGTGAGAAGACAAGAGAATAGGCAGGTGGTTGTTATAGCAGGACAAGCTAGAGACTGAGGCTGATCAGACTTACTACATGAGGAGTCAAAGAGCTGTTTTATTTTGTTTTGACTGGATAAATATTTGTGAGTCCATTATGAGGTTACACCTACAGACATGGGCTTAGGAGACAGTAGGAGTTTGTTTTCATCCTTTTCATCTTTCCCTCGCGGCTATCCCTCTTTCCTCCCTACTCCAACTCTCCCCCCGTCAGCAGAGTTTTTAATATCAAAGTGCGCTGTCTGACAGGGGTAAATCTCAAACAAGGGCTCTTTTGTTGGGTCTCCCTCCAACCGGCCAGGAACGACAAGAACTTGTCAACCCTTGTTCAGTTAGAAAGGAAGATGAAGAGAGGGGGAAAAGGGTCGGGACAGAATTGGCTCTTCTACAACGTACAAAAGAGATTATTTAGGTGTCTGGCAGTAGGTATGAAACTGAATAACTTAATTTCAGCTTATTGAGGAGCAGACATACTGTAGATATGAAAACACTATTCATTTTTCAGATTCCCCATATTGAATATCTCTCTGTCTGTGTCTGTGGGAGAGGGGGAAGACTGAAATCAGAAATCAGAACGACAACCGCAGCCAGGATAAATATAATACTCTTTCAGTATGCCTGGTATTTACACTAATGTCTTGTCATCTGATGCTGAGGCTATATAGGTACATCCAGCAGTGGTGGACAATTTTGAGATAATTTACTATTTCAAATGTATACTACTTTATACTTTTCCTCCACTACATTTCAGTGCTTTTTACTCTACTACATTTATTGCTACATATGATCAATTTATGAAATTAAAATTATGAATTAAAGGCCCTGCATAGACCTACTCAATAGGAGACGCCTCAATCAGACCCCAGAGTGATAGTGGTGAAGAAAAACGCATGGCGTGTTGCGGATGAGTGCAAAGAGCATTTTTGCTGATGGACAATACATGATAACACTGTAAGTAGTTTGGTTTAGTGTCTGCCTTCTTCGAGTTGTTAACCTAAATGAATTTGAAACCAATGCTAAGCTCAACGAACAGTTGGTGACACGAGAAGAGGACACCAGGCATCTACGCAGTCAATTGAGCGACTGTGGGGAACTAGTAAAGCGACAGCGGAAAATTAGCTGAACTTCCATCCTCTCTTGTTGTTGGCAATCAAGGCATTCAGCGTATGTTGTGGCCTGTTACTAGCCGTTACAGCTGAAAGGCTTAGTTATAATTAAATCCCCCAAGACCAAACCACAAATCATTACATCATAACTTTCAGGGCTACTTATTATATCACCTTTTTGGTGCTAATACTTATATACCTTTGTTCAATTTTGAATGCGGTTACTTGTAAGTATTATTACATTATGTGAATTCATTTTTTCTTCCAAAGAATTGCATGCTCTTTATGGAAGAGCTCACGTGACATACCACAGTACTTTTATGTTTCTGTTTACCATGTGAACATCCTCATACCGGCTTTGTTGAGCCGCCTGACAAAGATCTTCATGCTGATTTCAGAACTGATATTTAACTTGTTCCCACAGTTGTGGAGAGCAAGGGTGAAGTCACAGCTGAGAGGGTGATCATTTGATCTTGACGATTAACAGTCTGCGCTGCATTTGTGCATTCTTTTAAGTTAATCTCTATCTGATCATTGACCTGCCATGTCACCCCACCTGATTCAGAGGGTTTAGTCTCTGTGAAGTATTTGTTTACGTTAGCAACATGGGTCCTGTGACACTCGAGATGAGCTGGATATCAGTGATATTTTTTTCTTGAAACACACCTTCAAACAAACCAGGCAAAATGTTCTTCCATGCTATGTATAAACTTTGTTTGACCTCTGTCCACAAAGAACTTTTCCTATGAGTTGTGGTTCAGGCTGTAGGTATGAAAATGTATGTTTACAGTGAGCTGTAATGTACACCAGGGGAGAAGGAGGAGGGAGTGCTTGTGGCTGGTGGCCAGCTGAGGCCCCAGATGTGCAGCGTTGTTTGGGCCTTGTCCTGTGTTGTAAGTGTGTAGTGTGGAGTCGGCTACCGGACACACACTGAGAGATCTGGGCAGCAGATGACGGCTCACTGTTCCCAGAGTGTAAGATAAACTGTTGGCTATAAAGGATTTACAATATGAAAATGTTAACAAAAAGAAATCCTTGGTTAGTGACAAAGGAAAATGTGTGTGTTAAGAAAATATACAGTTAAACGATAATGTGGGGAAATTGCTCTTTTGCTCTCTTGTTATTTTGAAATGAGTAACGTTAATTTTAGCTTCCATTTGATCAAGTCATTAAGTCCAATATCATACCATTTTCTGCTGACTATCTGTGCCTGTGATTTCATGTAAACAAGATTGTTTCCTTACACAAAATAAGATGATCAGATTAGATATTTAGCTTTGCTGTACAGAAATGTCATCACACCATGACCCACAATTTAATGATACAGTGTACAGGAGCAGGTATATGTATCAGTGCCATTCATCCATCCATCCATCGTCTTCCGCTTATCCTGTATCAGTGCCACCTGTATTAATAATTTGTTATGATGGGTCCATCATTCACTCCCTTTTATCTCTGTGTTTGGTCATCACTAACTAAATATATCACATATATCACGAAATATCTGACTCTTCAGCTGCTAAATGCTCCACTCTGTTCATCAGCTAGTTGCCAACTTTGTTTGCCTGCTGTTTGGTGCTGAGCAGACTAGTGTATGGTGGATTTGTTGAGCTTTTTTTTATGAAAACAGCTACCCGCGGTGGGCAAAAAACAATGCTATGAGAGTGTTGAGAGTGAATCAAAACGGTAAAGTTGTAGGCCGTAAAAAACAAAACACTGAGCAGAAAGACGCTAAAGCATAAACAGGTTGGAAGCTCTAGTGATAGTTCATACATCTTGCATCACACTGCGTACCTTGCGTGGCAGCTGGATTCTCGCGATATCACGAGATCACGCGATAAACGCGGTGTCACATATAAGAAAATCCATCTTGTCAGGCTTCAAGTAATGCATTTGTGTCTGAACTACAAGCTTACCGAACCAATCGGTGTCCGATGAGGAGCTACTCGCAACTACGGGCGTGGTTACGGTGTGTGATGGCCATGATCGTGTTCGTTCAAAACAACAATGGCGGACGGTATAAACAGATGGTTCATCCAATCACATACCAGGTATTTTTTGAAGGTGCCTGCCCTTTTCAAAACAGTTTCCAGTGACGGCTTCTCAGATGGTTCTGTGTTAAACCATCTGGCTCATAAGGTTACCACACTGCTGTGGTTATTCAAAATCAAAAAGGCTCCATCTACTTTTCTCACGTTCCTTGTTTTCTTGTCAGCAAAAAGGAATAAATCTCAAATGTTCTCATTCCTTTGTTGTTGTTGTTGTTGCCCCCTGATTGTGAGTATAGCTGTAATATTGTCACTATTACACTGTTCTACGCAACTTCTCCTTTAACTATTTTCAGGCTTTTCTTTTCCGTCTCCCAGCATGTGAATCTGTGTTTGTCCTCCTCTTGCCTCGGTTTTCCCTTTTTACCATGCAGTCATGGAGATAGCTACCTGTTCCCACACTGACTTGTGAACATAGAGTTGCAGCAGCAGAGGTAATGCTTGTCTACCTTCCTACCAACTTGTTTGCTTTCCATCTTACGCTACGCATGAAGAATGAAACCTTACTATTTTGGGACACTTGAAGGGGGGAAACTACTCCACCCAGAAGTTATGCAATTTAAAAACATTAAAAATGTTCCATATTTCCTTTGTGGGCTTTTTCAAGAATGGCCAACACTCCTCGAGGGCCATGTGTGGAGTCCATGAAGGGTTTGTTGGACGGGCACGGTAAACACACAGCTCGGGAAAGGAGTGGAAGTGTTCTGTCATGGTTGCACATGGGCGTCTGGTGGTGATTAGAGACCATTTGTTTCTGTCAGAGCACAAAGCTTCAGCCTTCTCTCTGCATGATAGATGAATTAGTAAAAGTGAACTGGATAAAAGGGAAAAAAGGGGGACACACTCATCAATGAAGTACTTTGACACTGAGGCGTTCGGTGATTACCTGCACTGGAATGTTTTTCTGCGATCGGGCAGATCAAATTTAAGAAAAATCTGTTTTCCTTCCCTGTGTGTGTGATGTGTTCTCATGGACAAAATGTTCCATTTGTATTTCAAGCCTTTGTATCCAAACTTGTCCTCTTCTCATTCTACCCCCTTGTTGTTTTCTTCGCTCTCTCTCACACACACACACACACACACACACACACACACACACACACACACACACACACACACACACACACACACACACACACACACACACACAAATGCACTCACGCACATACATAATAAACATACTAGTTGATGACCTGGCTAATGCTTGTTCCTTGTCTAAAGAGCAGAGATAAAGACAGAGAGGAAAGTGGCGAGTGGTGCAGTAGACCCCCTCCCCCCCTCCTGTCCTCCCCAAGGGGATCGGATGTTCTCAGCCGTTATAAGCAAGCAAAGCTGGCGGCCGGCAGACCGTCTGGCTCCAGAGCAGCCCGGGCACACAGACAATGCCAGACCTTCTGTCATGAGGTTTGCTTTCACTGAGGTCAGCTAAACAAGCCTCTAGGCCCTAAACACAGCCATGTGCACACACACTCTTTCATCCTCATACACACATGCACATCTGAACACACTCAAGATAACTTACTTTATTTCCTACCTTAGGCAACGGTGTCTCTTGTTTGTGTTGTCTGTGTCTATGTTTGCAGTGTCACTCTGTCCTGCAGTCAATGACTCAAACTCAGACGAGAGGCTGCCGTTTGACCTGCTCACTACGCCAACATTGACACGCCTGGCATGCGGTAGCATTTTAATTAGAGTTGTACATTATTACACATACAACATGGTGGCACCTGCAACTGTCAGAGTGAACTGCAGTTACTGATATTAAACGTTGTGACACATATCATATTGTTTGTGAGTAAATTCAGACAGCTGTCGACTAGTATTGATAGGTGTCTTCAATATGTTTGTCCACCTTATACATATGTAGAAGTTAACTTGGAGCACTTTTCAATATAATGCAATCCAGTGGTGAAATTTAACTAAATACATTAATTCAGGTACTGTACTATACAGTTTTAAGATACTTTACTTGAGTATTTTTCAAGGAAATACTTGTAATAGTTGTACTTTTTACTCCACTACATTCATCTGACAGCTACAGTATAGTTACTAGTTACTTTACAAATTAAGATTTATCAGACAAATAATAAAAATATCAGTCTATAAAACATGTTATATAATATTAGCTTCCGCTCTCCACAAGCTACAACGTGATAATGTTGCTTACACAGTAATACATCAGTACTAATAATCCAATATGTGTAATAATACAACACTACTCTGTATTTATGAAATAGATTTTTTTCTGGTCAGTCAGTATAAGTGAGTATGATATGTACAAGAATAATATGTAAAACTATACAGATAGGTCAACCAAAAAGTAAAACTGAAGGTTTTTACAGATCCATCAGTCCTTGAAAAAACTTGAAATGCTGTTAAAGTGTTGAATTATTCTCCACCACTGCCAGACAAATCTAGTATCTGTATAAACTTTTGAATCTCCACTAAAATTAAAAATAAAGTTGCATGGGCTTGACTGTTTTAGGAAAGCCTATTTGCACATTTGTACATTTTGCTATTCAATGTATACAACCCCACGTTTGTTGCAACCGTGTTTTATAGCAGTAGTACGCTCTTTTATGTCAGAAGGGTTAGTTGGACAGGAGAGGAGGGCTGCTGGATGGATCTGGTCTCCTGTGTTTGGGGATGCGCCAATCTTCCTGCACTCAGGAGAGCAGAGTAACTTTTGTGAGTGAGTTATTCCAGCTGAGGCTTCTTTGTAGCCTGCTGCAGCTGTTTTTGATTTCACAGTCCATCCCCCTCCCTCTCCCAGCCAGCATCACAGAATGGATCCCCCGCGCCACCCTCCCTCCATTACCACCCCTATACTACACACTACTACACTACTCACTCACATTTACTCTCACATGTTAAAATAGCTGACACGCACCACAACAGGTGTTTACACTCGCTTGTCTGTCCACACAGGTTTCAGGGTGATTTATGAGGGACGAGAGGAAATTAAGCATGAAGGATTACATTGTGTTTAAGACACCGACAAGACCTGCACAGTGTGTGTGGTGGTCTTTCTAAGAGTCTGCTGGCCTGCAAATGTGAGTCCTCTGATAGACTGATTCAGCCTTAACAATTATGGATACTGTACACATCAACACGTTTATAAAAGTTAGTGGCAAAAAGTATGCACAAATGTTTGTGATGTCAGGGATCACACTAATAATGAAGAGGATGTTTTATTTTTATTTGGTAGGAAAAAGATTTCGGATTTTTATAGGGAGTTATAAGAAACAAAAACTGAATGTATGGATTTGTCTCTTGTACTTTTTGGCCTTCCAATTCAAGTTTTTTTTGTCTGTCATGGGTACTCAAGGGTACAATTGTATTAAATATAAAATGTATACTGCATGAACTTGAGACAACGGATTAAGCCAAGAGGAACAAACAACCCTGTCATTTTAAATTGAGAAGTCCACAGTGGTGTCTCTAGAGAAGCAAATAACAGCTACATGCTCTAAAATGTTTTCTTTTATCCTCCTTCCCCTTTGGCCTGCTCCCACTCTGCTTACTTGTCCATCCTTCCCTCCTATATCTTCTTTTCCCTCCTATATCTTCTTTTCTTCCTTCTCACCCACCCCTGTTCTCTCTCTCTCTCTCTCTCTCTCTCTCTCTCTCTCTCTCTCTCTGAATGAGCTGCCCTCGGATTACTGGGGCTTGTGGAGGTCTATCAGAAACATGTGTGGAGGCTCATGGGAAGTCCTTCGTCAAGCGGCTCACCCTCATTTCTCCCAAAGAGCCCGAGCCAGTGGGGAAGAAAAACTCTCAGCGAGTTCAAAGACAGAAACTTATTGGCTTTTTACAGGAAATTATTTTCCATTGAATGGGTAAACAGGAAAACACTTCTCACTCTAAACCACTCTCTGTAAAATACAGGAGCCAGTCAGAAAACTGGATCATTCACCCCCCCCTCTCAGCCCTGCCTTCAGTCATCACCGCTCCGGCTTTCAGCCTGTGATTCTGCTGTCTCTGTCTCTGTCCGACAACCCTGTATGTGTTTGAAGTTATATAATAACATCAGTGACATGACATGTTGGGATTTTGGATGATCATACATGATCATGGATGATCACACTAAAACATGCCAGTAAACTTCAGAAAGAAATTCAGCATAATCAGGATGTCCTCATAGATTGTGCAGTCTGCTGATTGTAAACGTCTCATCAGAACAATGTCAATATGTGACAATAGTAGAGGCAGCCACTGAAGAAAATGACACTATGAATTTACTTTTTTCTAAGTTAATTCAAACACGTGTTACATTGCCACCTTGTGGACTCTAATTGTATTGCCCTGGTGGGCACACACCTGCAATAAGATTTTAGTTTGCACTTTTAAAATAAACTATTTTCAAACCACAGCACTCTAAACATACAAGCATACACTAAAGCTGTGTGTGTTTTCTTTGTTTCTGTGAGCACTCGCCTAGAATGATCAGTGGGGAAACAAGTACTCAGATCCTTACTTTAAATGTAAAAATGTAAAATACTCCAATGCAAGTAAAAGTCATTAATTCAAAATCCTACTTGAGTAAAAGTACAAAAGTATTATCAGCAAAATGTACTTGAAGTATCAAAGTAAAAGTGAGTGTGGTGTTATTATATATGACATTATTAGATGGTTAATGGTGATGCATCAAATTGTACGCAGCATTTTACCGTTGTAGCCGGTCATGGTTGAGCTAGTTTTATCTACTTTATAAACAGTTTGGTAGTTCAGTCCAGCGCAACCCAGAGGTCAGACTCCTTCAAAACAGTCACAAAATAAATGTAAGCGGCCGTGAGATGATTGATTGGGAATTGTTTTTGTGAGATAAAATGGGTCTCAAACACCAGTTCTGGTGTAGCAGAAGTAAGTGGAAGATAAGCTAGGCACATTAAAACATATATCAGCATAACTGGATTTGTATTTAGGCACTTCTGTATGGCTGCTGCTCTAATTGACAGCGTGCAAACGGTGAGGGTCATGTGCAACAAAGATCAAAGGTCTATAGCACCCTCCTTAACCAAAACACTCCATCACTTCTAGTCTATGTAATGTTAATTCTGCAGTTACTGTAAGCGCATTAAAAGATTAAAACCAAGTCTTTGTGCTTACTATGAAGCAATCACTGCAGAGGAATGCTGTTGAAAAAAGAAAATGTCTTCCCGGTCTCTCTTTCAGCTACCAAGCAGTCTGTGCCGCCAGAAAATGAGCCAGAGAGGGAATGGAAAAATCCACGGCATTTAGGTAAAGCCATGTCATAAAGGCAGCACTAATGAGCCGGAGGTTTTAAGAGAGGGAGAGGAGGAGGAGGCGGGAGGAAATGGTTTACATATGGATTTGAAAGAGCACAGGCATCACAGCTATGTTGTGTATTTAATGAAGCAAAGTAATCCTGGTGCATGTCTCTCTCTCTGCTGCTGCTGCTGCTGCTGCTGCTGCTGCTGCTGCTGCTGCTGCTGCTCTACTACTCCTCTTCCACACTCACTTCTGTTTTATCTTTTGTGAAACTTTTGTACATATTCATTTGTTGCAAAATGTAGTATTAGAGAATGGTAATATACTTTGAAGAGGATTGTCTTGTGTCAAGGTACACTGTGTGTTTGTCATTTTGATTGCATAAATGTTCCTGTATCTCACTTGGAACAACAATATCTCGCTTTTCTCAGCACTAAAACAAATCATGATCGTGGCTAAACTGCTTCTTAAGCTTAGCAAAATACGGATTGACCAGAGGGTAGAAGAAAATGCGTAATAGATAAATAGGCAATTGCTGAGGACTACAACAAGTCTGATTGCTCTCTTTTCCTGAAGCCACATTAAATCATCTTCAAAGCAATATCAAACTTCATTCCCATTACAAAGATAATAAGATTTCAGTTTTAATAATTAGTAGTGATATTGTAGTACCCAGAAGAAGACAAACCCCATAGACATCATACGTAGATGTTTCAGGCTCGTTCAGCTGCTTCATCTACAAATTACATTACATTACATTTAGCAAACTAAACTAACATCAACTTTGAAACGGTGACATTGGAAATCTCCTAAAATCAGATATATTACATTCATTACATTAACAGACCATACCATGACCACTGTGATAGGCCTACATTGCACAAATCAAGAATGTTTAAAGATACTGATTTTCATATTGTACAGAATCGAATGTAATGCAATAGCTGCCTGGAGCGGAAAAAAATAGATCAAAATACCTACATTTGTGATACATAGTTCACAATATAGTTATCATTCAGGGTCTTGTTGAACAGCATTTTGACAGGATGGGCTATGATGGAGACATGACATCACACCGTCTTCTCCTAACAAACAGACCATTTTGCCAACAACAGAATTAGTTTGGACTCAGCGACAATGCTGTCAATGGCAAAACAACCACTTTTGTGAAAGTAAATTGAACATGCACAATTGCGCAATAACTCATAACTCTGTCTGACGGCTCCACCATTAGCTTAGCCTAGCACAGATCCTGGAGGTAACTGGTTCCAACTAGCCTACTGCTCCGAATAAGTGACAAAATAACGCCAACATGTTCCTATTTACATGTTGTGATTTGTGTAGTCACAGCGTGTACAAATAACGACGTCACATGAGACACAGCCATCTTCTAACTGTATATAAACTGGGAACTATATTCTGAGGGCCCCCCTAGAAATGTTTGCCTAGGGCCCCAACAAAACCTAGAATCGCCACTGGAATGTGCTCATAAAAAAAACTTCTCAGGCACTTGATTAAGATCAAGTAACATAAGTGTTGTTTTTGTGTAATTAGATTTTACTGGCAGCCCCTCAGTGTCACGGACATTCTTTTGACCACTGAATTAGGTGAACCCCCCCCTTCAGACTTTATCCCCCTTCATCCCCCTTCATCCCCCACATCCGTTTTTAAGCCCAACCACACAATTGACAAAAGAAGTAAAGAAGATAAACAACTACATTGCCTCAGTATCAGCCCTTTATCCAAACCTTATTGTCATATCTCTGACTTTGCTACATCACAGTTATTAAAGGCCCAGGGGTTGGGGCCTGCAGGTATGCTGCCATTTTCTAACATTATGAACCCCTTGTAGATTGGATTGTGGGTGGACACAATGGGGATGGCTGCAGCAAAGGACACAGACGACGCGAACAAAGTTTACCTAAACACAACAGCTGAGGGACAGGACGGGTCTCTCCTGTCATCACCCAATCTTTAGGAATGTGTTTACTACCCTGAAACATTGTGCAGGTCATTCAGCTCATAAATGACTGCCTGAAGGTTGGTTGCTTGTTGGAAGGTCACAAAATAAGGAAAATGGGTTGCAAGTGTAAAATGCAACACTGCTGTATTATATTAAAGATCCAATATGTAATACTGACAGCTAGCATTTAAAATGGTTACTGCAGTCCAAATTCAAAATACTGAAAAGAGTTCCCCAGCCCCTCCTCCCCAGCATCGAAGTTGCCAGGTTGAAAATGCTAAACCCAACGGCACACAGTCAATGTTAGCTTGATGCTAGTCTTGCATTGCCAGACATTACTCCACAGCACAGCGGAGTTGCTAGATGCTTGACGGTTATAAAAGCCTGTGCTATCGCAGAGCTCTGTACGCGGCTGACAGTCAACTTTATCCACTAACCGTAACAGCAACAACCGCTAAAAAGACCGCAACCTTGCAAAGCTTTGTGCCTGACTGCCAGCCACCTTTTCTGCGCTTAACGTCACTGCAACAGCCCACTAAAAAGGCCGCGACCATGCAGTTGTCTGTACCCAGGGCACAGTCACTGTCTGTCGGCTACACACGCTGAACAGAAGCAGGTGAACAATTTCGGCAGGGGGGAGATTCTTAGTACTACTACTTCCAGACCCGTTATACAGCTTGTCTATACACTGTACAGTCAGTACATTACACATTATGGTAGGGGTAGAATGAATCTATCTCCGTTGATCGTTTGTTTGCTGTTTCCATGGCTGTACTGCAGTTGTAGTGTGCTGGGTTTGCGTTTTTACAGGTATTTCTGGCAACCAGGCCTGGCTGTCAAAATGGGCAGTTGATACCGCACAGGCCAAAACACAGACATTCCGTCACCGAAAAGAAATTTCAAAGGAGAAAATACTGGCTTTAGCATTGTTGTCAGAAAACATAGTATTTCAACTTAGCATGTTTCCTTAATATCTGATGACACATTGGGGTCATTTTTTGATTAAATACAGTAAATATATTACATATTGCACCTTTAAGGTACATGCCGGTATATACAGCACTTTCCTTATGAAACGTTTATACAAAGATTTCTGTCTTAATATTTCATTATATTTCTTGGAAGATCAGAAAACCCTAGAAGAGAACATAATAAAAAGCAATACTTTTAATGTATTTTCATGCACTATTGAATATCACAGAATCAATCATTTTAGTGAGGGTTCAAACAACTAACGCACCATAGTGCACAATTAAAAAAAGTATTTCTAAAAATGTTTCACAAAGATTACAATTGTTAATACTCTTACTAATGAAAACCCATTTTCAGGATACAGTAAGAGAGATCAGAAAGTTTACAATTGCTCTCATACTAATGAGAACACATTATAAGGAGACACCAAAAATAGTGATGAGTCCAATAAGAGCTCTCCTCTGCCTGCAGCTCTCCGAAATAAGCAAGTTTTAATGTTCAAGAGTAATGCTTAATTATCCATACATGGCCATTTACAAGCATATTGCCACAGGGCTCCGGCTTCACAACATTTCCCCAATCTAATAGAAGATAGCATTATTGCGTGCAGTCAGAATTATTCACTGCATTACCCACGATTCATAGCATGTATTAACGCAAGCAATTTCATGCATATGGATACAGTGGGTCTTAGCAGGGGAGCTCCTGATTGCTCTGAAACTAATTTCACAATCATTAGTTTTGGTGGTGGTGTGAGTGACAGAGTGTATTTACCAGATCTCAGAAAATGACAAGTTCCACAAGCTTTGTGGAGGAAGTTGTAAAGATGAAAGTCTGATCTATGTGAAGCTCTGTGTTTAAACTGTGCAGTGACTACAGTGTTGTCAGTCAAAAGAAAATCGGCTTTGATTTCCAAATATTTCTTTTCCAAATACAAAAAGGACAAACTAATAATAAATAATCATAAGTATCTAGTGTCGATCACTTATGATATCAATGTCCACCATAAAATAGAGTCACAGAGGGGGAGATCCTTTGTAAATACAGGGCCAAGTGCTTGAGCTACAGGCCAAACAGAAAGCCATTTTAGCCTGGAGGTGAAATTAATGAATCATGGCCAAGTGCTGCATTCCATCCATATGTAAGATGGGGAGATATTTTGCAAAGCCTCTGAATCAACTTAATACTGTTATGGGCCATTGTTCACAATAAACATGTAAATTGTGTTCATGGAGTAGCATATAAATCAATGGCACTGATTCACAAATAAATCATAATCACAGTGAGTCCTAGTCATACTTTGGTATAGGCAAAGAAGAAGAAAAATCATACACACACACACAAAGGGAATGTCCTTTTGTACATAAATCCAAACTAAGAAAATATATTTTCAATGCATTATAAGCCTTCACATTTTGTGTTACACTGTTCTATTTAAGTGTGCCGATAAACCAGTAGTGTAAAGTATATTTTTGCTCAAGCACTGTATTTAAGTACACTTTTGAGGTATTGTACTGAACTGGAATATTTCCATTGTCTGCTACTTTATCCTTCAACGCTATTTTCAGAGGGTAATATTGTACTTTTGACACCACTAACAAAGTTACTTTTCAGATTCAGGTGAATAATTCAAAATATAAACAATCAACAGATAAAACACAATATATAATTTGATGCTAATACTTTTGTATTTGTACTTAAGAAATGTGTGCACATGATTTTACTACACTGTATTGCTACAGTACTTTGACTCAAGTAAAACATCTGAGAACTTTTTTCACCACTGCAATGAACCATGATGGTGTGACAGTGAGCCAGCATGCACAATACCAGGACCCTGAAACTAAAATAACTAAATGGAGTTTAGCCATGGTTAATTGTATTATTTACTCCTGCTTTTTCTACTGTGAGATGTAAAAATGTCTTCTATGAAAAAAAGCCTGTAGACGAGAATTTTCCTTTAGATATTTAAGATAGGTAAGTAGATAGACGGACAGGATATACCATAATATAAAACTATTTGACACAAAAGTCCACAAAAACCAGCCTGGTGTCTTGATGTATTAACATACAACATTACATGATGTAGTAATAGTTTTGTACCACTAGATGGTGATATGTTGTTGATTGTTGTATTCCAGCCAGTGTACCAATTTGTGCATGTCATGGATTGATGTGATGAAATCTATATGCTACAGATTTGATTGCAATTTTGGAAAATATATGAGGATTATATTCTAGATAATACTGTAATATCAATGCAGAACAGCACTGCATGCTCACATTCTTAGGATCTAAGTGTTAATGGTAAGGAGCTGTACCACTTTCTAATAAGGCATACTTAATGAATGTTTTTTAAGTCACAACTAAAGGCATTGTTATTGGTTAAAACACAATTTACTAATGCTTTATAGATCATTTAGAAGCCAATAATAATAAAGAGTTTTGGTTAGTGATGACCCTTTATATGGTAATAATACAGCTAGAAATGTTGGTAATCCATTAATAAAATTGTACCACAATATCTGCAGGTAAGTAAGAGTAAGGGACCGCACATGCAGGCACCTGTGAGACAAACACAAGAGAAAAGAAATATACCGAATGGAGAGAATCACAGTGAGGAGGCAGAGAGAGTGGAAGATGTGATGTATCGCCTCCATGGGTCTCGGAGCCAGAGTAAGAGGATTCAAGGGTGCTTTGGTTCAGGCCAGAGGGAGGGAGAAAGGAGGGAGGGCACTACTGCCCCAGATTTTGAGGTGCCACTGTCTGGGGAGAGATTGATGGCTGCAAGCAACAGATAACAGCTTGCAGTGTGAAGGGAGATTAAAAAGGAGGCAGAGATTGCAGGGAGACCGGACCCCACCCGTTTGGGTCTGTGCTCAACAGCCACGTCTGATTCTAACACACTGCAATTAGCTGCTGAGGCAAATACAGGGTTGTGAAGGGTAAATGTGAGCTACTCTGATTTTTTTAATCATACTGGAAGCTATTATTTATCCTACAGAATTTGTATTTATAGCAGAAATATGATCGCAATAGATGCTTTAATTATTATTATTTTTTTAATTTTAAATATTATAACATTTAAAATGTCAATACAATTTGCCCATATGGACACACAAAAGGCATATTTACTTGAATTGCTAGCCTTGTCTAAGTATTGTTGTGACAGCAGCCCAGCTGATCAGTCCCCTGCAACACATCCTGCTTGTTTCCCACGTAGCCCATGAGTGGTCCATCACAATGTCATTGTTATCCTGTCCGCAGTCATTACTTATTCACCCAGCCGTCGTGCCTTTTGTCCAAAATCATTCTTCTTGTCCCCAAGACCTTCTCCTGCCTGCTGCGGCCCATCTGCCCCCCTGTCTGACACATACTAGGCCTACACGAGCCCCCCATTTTTCTCTCCGTTTCTCTCTCTCTCTCTCATACACACACACACACACACACGCGCGGAAACTCTTCATGCCAGCTGTCCAGCTCGTGTCCCCTGGCAGTAAAAGGTGCCGGCCCTGAAGCACATCATCAGAATATACAATAAAGAAAGATCTGCAGTCTGTTTCCTTTGCCAATGACATTTCAAACAGTGAGTAAACTGTTTTCAGAATCAGTATTATTTGAACAGTATTAACATAAACACATGTGTACACAAACTTCTGACCCACACTGTTCATGTCCATGTATGCAATATATTCTATATGTACTGTATCAATATGTGTCAACACTATCTTATCCCGAATAAGCAAGATTAATATATATTTATTTGTCAATAAAGCACATGCAGTTGAATTAAATTGAATTATGTCTGACTGAAGATTTTGCCTCTTGGCTTCATGAAACTGTGATTTGTGAATTTTACTATTTTCTGACATTTTATAGACCAAATAATGCATTGTTAAATTAAGAAAACAATCGGCAGATTAATCCATAATAAAAATAATTGTTAGTTGCAGCCCTAATTGTAGGCCCTTCAGTGTTTATCAATGGTTATTACTAAGAATAGGGCATACGTTTAGATACACACAACTGACTGTTCTACAGAGAGCCTTTAATTTTATTTTCCAGGTGCCACTGCCAAGATAGACATACTATTTATTTAAGAAGGAAGTAACAAGCCATGCCAAATACTAAAATGCCTAAAAATAGACAGCAGTCATTGATGGAGGTTATAAATAGAGCGAAGAAAAAGGGGCTGGTCCTGGAGGAGTATATTTATAGCACATGCACACTGCTGTTTACTGGAGGCAGCAGCCAGGGTGCACTTATCAATAGCACCATAAAAAAAACCAAATGCCACTGAATGTACAGTACAGTCACCTCCGTCATCTATTTCTGGAAAGATGCATCTATGGTGAAATAAAATCACTTTTATGAGGGGATGAAAGGGATTACTCCAAAGGGTCTTCTATTCATGGACAGTGAATGCAGAAGTTGCAGAAGATCATTTTTCACCCTCTGCATATCTCTGATTACAACATTTTTTCCATTTCTTGGCTCTTGAATTTGAAGTATGTTGAATATATGCATACAACAGGGTCTAAATCACTGATAATCCAACATGAATACATTAAGTGGACACATTATTAAAAAAAAATGTAAACATACTGCATCTGAATTGGTAATAAAAACAAATGACCAAAACCCAATGGTGTAAATGTAGTTTATCAGAGATAATGCTTGTATTACTGCATTAGTTTAGTAATACAGTTTAATTTTGTTTATCCTAAATTGAATTTGTTTAATAATGTTTAATCTAGTTGTGGTACTGTATGTGTAGGATTAGGAGCATGTCTTGACACACATGGTTGATGCAGGTGGAGGACAGACCAGCTGACTGAGGAGCAGGAGGAGGGGCAGACCGACAGCCCGGCTGGCGGGGGAGCTGACCCACTCCAGTCCGACAGACGGCCAACTTGATCGGAGTGAACCTGCGACACAAGCCGCTGCTGCAGACTCCCCCGGCAGCGACCAGCCGCTCGTCTGTCTGGGAGTTTGTTATAGCACCGACCAACTGTACTGTTAGCAATTCTGGGTATTCAATCAGAGTACTGTAACTAATTGTTTAAGTTGCAATTTAAAATGTCTATATTACCGTTCACTCCTCCAATCGTGAAGAGGCTTCTTGGCTGGAAGAAGGGAGAGCAGAACGGACAAGAGGAGAAATGGTGCGAAAAGGCTGTCAAAAGTCTTGTGAAGAAGTTGAAAAAGACGGGACAGTTGGACGAGTTGGAAAAAGCCATCACAACACAGAATGTCAACACGAAATGCATAACCATACCCAGGTAACACAAACCGCGAACTAGCTAGCTAGCTGCCTCGTAGTTAGCTAAGCTGGCAAGCTAAGGTTGATGGCAGCTAAGGTTAGCTAGCTAAGTAGCTTGCTAGTTAGCGTGAGCTAATATTAGAAGCCTAACGTTAGTGCTTTTGTTAGTGAAGCAATTGTATTTGTTAACTTTGAATAAATTACCAAATTCATTGATTTGAGTGTGTGATGTTATGCAATAGGTTTTGATTGCATTGATAGTTAGCTTTAGTTGCTGTGGTTAAAAACAATCCATAGTAGTAGAGCTAACATTAGCTTATCAAGTTAAACTTAACCTGTGTAAACAGGTAGCTAACGTTAATTAGCTATTAGTATTGTATCAGTCTGAAATACCGATACATGGCAACTAGCGTTAGTTGAATTAGCTAGCTAGCTAGTGTTATGCCAGGTAAAGAAGACTTGATGCGCCTCTGGCCGTAAACACATTAGTTACATGTGAAATGTTGTCATTATATTGTTAGTTTGCACAACTAGCAGAACCGGTAGAGCAGGGGTAAACCTATACGTTACAATTTAAGCATTTGTTTAGGAATTGTCTCTTAATTCAACCATGAATGTGAGGTACATAGTAGTAAGTGTTTCTCAAATGCTTAAGCAAGTTCTTTTTTACTTGTTTTATGTCTAAGCACGTTTCACCTGCTGACATGGAAGCTGAGGTGCATCTACGCTGCATAAACATAACACGTTATGTCCTCAGTTCACACGTGTGATGAATAGCAGGAGAAGAGGCGAGGCAGTTCTCTGACTCATAGAGGATGTTTAGACTGGAGTGTGTGTACTCTGGGAGAGTTGGAATAAGGACTCGGTTTGGGATTCCCCATATGGGATACCTATTCGTCTAAGACTAGTAATTCAGAATACTACAATATGAGGTAGATTTTTTTGGGTGTGATGCAGGAATGTGCATAGTACAGTTTGATTTTAAGTGGTCTAGATGAGTCTCAAATGTCGATTAAATGTTTTCCCTTGGTTGGATGTTGAACCATAATATTGTACAGTTTAATAAGTTTACTTGTTGGACACTGTGAGCCAGTGTTAGCCTTCGATCCTTATTTTCATCTGTTGTCCTGTCCAGATTTTAAAATGTATCCTTAAATAAAATGAGTTAAGGAATTCAGTGATAACTTAGACAAGAGACGTAGCAATATAAAGTAGACTGTGAACTATTACTGATGTTGGCACAATTACTTTTTCCATTTTATTTTTGTTAAAGAATTTAAATCATTTTGTCTCTTTAGTCATTACTTTACTGCATAGAATAAATAAGGAAGATACACATCTTGGCTCTGCTGGTAATAGGCATTGTAGAAAAAGCTAGAATACACCCTTAGTAAATTCTTTAATTGTTAAGCATCCTTCAGAGTTTATTTTTTTGCCAAGGAATATTCAATCAAGCACAATTGCTAATGAAACTGTGAGTCCTGACTCCTGCATCATGGTGTATAGAAGTGTGTTAACCTACATTAAAAACTTTTTCTCAGTTCTTGGGAATGTGCACCAGGCTCTAGGAGGGGCACTGTTTGGTTGTGGTTCAATGTCGGTGTGTCCAGAGACTGTAGGTTTACTGAATAACAGCTTTCTTGCTATCTGTCGGGGATACAGTAGTCTATACCAACGACGTTCCACTTCACGTATTACTCCAGTGCCGCAGGAAATTCCGCTAGATGCATGTCTTTTCGCCGATGTCCGTTTCCTTCCACTTTCTTGTGTTGGAGTTTTAAACTCTGTTCAATTTATGAGGACTTTGGTTAACTGCTCCTCAGATCTCTGCAGGGTAAATTGAGACAGCTAGCTAGACTATCTGTCCAATCTGAGTTTTCTTTCGCACGATTAAAACAACTTTTGAACGTACACGTTCCACCAAAACAAGCGAGACTAGGGATACAGGGATTCAGTGTGTGTGGTATGCTTGGTAAAACGCTGTTGTTAGGATTCTTCATCTGTTTCTTAATATGCAGGCACTGGGCAGTATTGGATTGGACAGGATAAGAGGTGCTGCATTGGTGTTGAGATGCCTGGCTGACTGATGCACAGTTGTTTCTTCTGGTGGATAAGAGGGTTGCCTCAGTCTAGCTGGGTGACAGAGTGGTCAGCATTTCAGAGTGGCAAATCAGGGAGACCAGACAAGGCACTGGCCAATCTCAGTAGAGGTATGAGAAGGCTGACTTCAGCTGACCCCAAAAATATACCCTCTATGCAGGAGTCAGTGCTGGAAGATGAGTCTGAACCCATCTCTTTTGCTGTGTGTCACTGATGTAGTCTGGAAGCTTGGTGGTCTTGTGTGTGTTTGGAAGATGTTTCCAACTATTTAGGTATCACACTGCTCAAACTTCGCTGCTACAGTCGTTTTTTTCAGTCCCATCTAGCATCTTTGCTTGCTTGAGGTAGAAATGTCTTCATTTTTTTAAAAGTTTTTTTATTCTGATTTAAAAAAAAAAAAAAACGGTGTCAAAGCCTGTTCATTTAAATTGGAGATAGTCATTTTAAAGTTAAGAGGTTATCCATTGCTTCATTTGGCTGTTGATGTAAATGCATTAAACTACAAAAATGTGGAATATATATAATTTTATTTTATGAACCACTAGCCAGAGCTAGGCTAACCACACTAATGGGCCACCCTTTATTTCATCTAACAAATGACCTACAGTATTTTGTCTAAAATAAGAGGAAAATTTAGGAGATTCTGTTTTGTCTTGGAACATTTGACGAGTTCTTTATCCTCTTGCCATCTAAATCATGAAATGGCAGTGGGATTTGTTATTGTAGGTGTCCCTTGTCAAACTGATCTCATGAAGTGGCGTATATATGACACGCCAATTCGTATGCCATTTTGGCGTGTTATCAAGACACATAATGGCTTTATTAGCATGTTTATCAACACCGTTTGACCTCAATTGACTTAAATTACCTTGCGATTGCGTGTCAATTTACGCCGTAGCGAGTAGTATGAAATGCCGAAAATCTGTGTAGGGAGGTAGGTTGGGGTAGTGGATGGGTCAAACACAGGACTTTCACCCAGGAGACCGGGTATCGTGTCCCGCGTGTCACGTTTCCTTTGCGTCCCGCGTGTCACATTTCCTAAACCCAACCGTTGCTTTCTTCTTTTACTAAAACCAATCCTGTTCTTTTTTTCCTAAACCCAACCGAGTCATTGTTGTCCCGTTATTGTTTTCCTAAATCCAACCGTCTCTTTCTTCTTTTCCTAAACCCAACCCAAGCTCCAAATGCAACGTCCCGTTCTGGCGTAATCATACACGCGGATAGCTCCAAATGCAACGTCCCGTTCTTCTGCTTAGACATGCACACGGATAGCTCATAATGCATACAGATAACGCGCCACTTGGCTTTAGAAAGTGGCGTGTATGTTTACGTGAAGTCATGATGTCACGTTGCCCTTGTCATCATTGAGATGGCGGGTCATTGTAGTCTTAGCTCTTGATGGAATGCCTCAGTAAATCAGTAATGTCAACAAAACACATCACTTCAAGCTATAAATAAGTAATGGGCTATTTTAATAGGAAAGACTTCACCTTATTTGATTCAGACCACAAATCTGTGGCTCATTTAGATATATATCACAGCTGTGACAGGAAACACTGGCTATTTCATCTTCCACTCGCTGCTTTACATCTTGTCAAATAAACATGGCAGAGGTCTGCACCAAAATTGTAATTTCCAATGTGATTACCATGCACCTTATTCCCGCTGAGATAAAAATAATAAATAAATCTAATCCTAATGTTGCTTTGAGTTTTCTAGATTTTATCAAATGTTTGATGTCATCATCAGCTTAGTCTAAATGTATATAATTATTAGAAATTATGATCACCTTGAAACTAGCACCAAGCTAGCTTTAATTTGTTTGTCTTGAACCCCAAGTCCTCTCTGACATACGTCACAGGAGGCCAAGCCTTGGTAAAGAATGAAAACCATATGTTTCTCGTCTGACAGCTTAACAATGAGCTGAACTGTTGTTGAGTTCAGCTGGAAAAAGTAATCACCACATTGAACTCCATGTGAATCCTTCCTTTCCTTTTTTAGTCATTTAAGTTTCATGGCAATATATACATGTAGGGTCTTACACTTCACGGTTACATAGGCTATGCTTTTTGTTCAAAGGTCAAACAGCTCTCTTTTTATACAGTCACTACAATTTAAACTTCATAGTTTGTCAGTATCACATCATAATCAAAAATCCAATTTCCATAGCCTTTTGTTTACATTCCAAAATGTTTATTTGACATTTGGGGTCATTTTAGGATGGTTTAGACCGATGATGTTTCCCTGACCGGTGCTGCTGTGTGGTAAGGGCTGACGGAATGGTTGGCATAAAATATGTTCTTTAATGCTGACAGTATTTTAATACAGTAAATGGAAAAGCATTAAAAAGCACACTGCATAAGTAGTATCGGAAAGAAGAACATATTTGTATCTGGTCTGATGTCAGTCAAATGCTTTGGTGTTCTGCCCTCAGATAATGTTGATCTATTCTGAACTAGGAACTATGTTAAAGATTGTATCCTATAGTCAATCTGCATGTACCACTACAGTTTTTTTGGTGCTGTCTTTCAGATCTTTAGATGGGCGTCTTCAGGTCTCCCACAGAAAAGGTCTTCCTCATGTGATCTACTGTCGCTTGTGGCGCTGGCCAGACCTGCAGTCCCACCATGAGCTGAGGGCTGTTGACCACTGTGAATTTGCCTTTCACACCAAGAAGGATGAAGTCTGCGTCAACCCCTACCACTACCAGAGGGTGGAGACACCAAGTGAGTGCAGTTAATTGCCACGTGATCCAAATTACTGTATTTAAAATAATGCTTTTTCCATACAGTTTACAGAACTGAACTTGTCCTTTTAATGAAAGTATCTGTGTGTCTCCAGTTTTGCCTCCTGTCCTAGTACCACGACATACAGATATCCCTGCAGAGTTTCCGCCGTTGGGTGACTACAGCCCATCCATCCCTGATAACACCAACTTTCCTGCTGGCATTGAGCCCCAAAGTAACTATATTCCTGGTGAGAATAACATTGGCCTAAAATTTACACAAACAAAATAGCCGTAAAGCCGTCATTACGTCTCAAAAACATGTTTTAGCAGTTGAAAACATGTCAATCCTTTGATATGCTGAGATCGGGAGTGTGTTAATCTTTGTTTATGTTTGTATGTTATAGAAACTCCCCCACCGGGGTATCTCAGTGAGGATGGTGAGACAAATGATCACCAGCTCAACCACAGCATGGACACAGGTGACTCACATGAAAGTACACACAATCCAAGCTCATGCTGTTCTAATTATGCCTTATCTGGATCATGAACCAAACCTCTATTACCGCTCTATTTCAGGTTCACCCAGCCTGTCGCCCAATGCTGTGTCACCCACAAACAGTAATCTTGGTAAGCAAAACCAAAGAGGTCAGCTTAACTTACAGAGCATATCATTAATTATGTGCACTTATCTGGTTGGTAGCAATGACATTATGTAAGCTATAATACCTTTTCCCAACAAAAATGTCATATGTAATCAAATTACATTATATCACATCATTCATTTACTATGTTAGAAAGTTTTGCTTTTGCTTTCCTGTTTTACATATCATGAAATATAGACTGTGTCTGAAATCACTCCCATGTTCACTCATTCACTTCTCGCTTCAGAATGGACCCTCAAAAGTGAGCAGTAATTGAGATTTCGGATTTGCTTATCATCATTTTGCATTGCAGTATCAAGCCGGTTTAAAACAAATTTTGCACAGTCAAATTAGGCTTTTTATCTAATTTTGTATTGGTTACGCAAACTAAATAACACATCCAAGCTTTCTAGCTAATCCACTGAAACCTAAACTGTACTATAAAGTACATTGTACCTGTTATCTCCATAAAGGAATAATCTTTACTATAGGAGGATAGTTTCAACATTATTATTATTATTAACACAACAGCAACAACAAGTCAGTGAACCAAAAATTGCTGATGTCTTATCGATGGTGCTGTTCATATTAAGTCCACAGACTATCAGATTAGAATATCTTTGTAGAGGTAAGTGTGTGTGTGAGAGAGAGACAGATGCGCGATACACAGGAGCAGTGGGCTCCGTCTGGGAGGCTTAGCCTCAGGGCAGTAACCGAGTAAGTGTGGGATGAATGGAGTCTTTGTCTATGGTCTGTCCTTTGCATGTGAAAAGGCCAGCAGCAGACAGTTCAAGGTAATGCAATAATAATAATATCCGGTTGCCAGGTTATTCTATATATGTGGAAAGCCACCAGGAGGAGGTCATTGTTAAAAAAATATATATATTTACGTCATGTCTTGTCCATTCCTGGCTGGGGCCTTGAGGGTCATGGGAAAGGGAAACTTGATCAGCTGTGTGCATCTTCACAATCAAACGGTTGTTTGACCATAGAGCAGTACCTGTTCTCATGGATTTCTTAATTTTTTTCTCACGAACCTCGGAACTTGTATCTTAGCTAATGTCTCTCCATCTAACCCCACCCTCTGCTCACACAGACTTACAACCTGTGACATACTGCGAGTCTGCCTTCTGGTGCTCTATCTCCTACTATGAGCTGAACCAACGTGTAGGAGAGACTTTCCACGCCTCCCAACCCTCCCTCACAGTAGATGGATTCACAGACCCATCCAACTCTGAACGCTTCTGTCTAGGCTTGCTGTCCAACGTCAACCGCAACTCAGCAGTAGAGCTCACACGCAGACACATAGGTACTCATTTTATTTCACATGGACTTGCCATTTATATTTGCTCTTGACATAATCAGCAGGTAGCTGTGTGCTAAGTGACGATCTTCTCTCTTCCCTTTCCAGGACGGGGCGTAAGGTTGTACTACATTGGTGGAGAAGTGTTTGCAGAGTGTCTCAGTGACAGTGCCATCTTTGTTCAGAGTCCCAACTGCAACCAGCGCTATGGCTGGCATCCTGCCACTGTCTGCAAAATACCTCCAGGTTAGCATCAGAGGATATACATAAACACTTGAAGCTACCAGAGGCAAAATGAGCAGAGCATAACTGAGTTCTAACTATATATATATATATATATATATATATATATATATATATATATATATATATATATATATATATATATATTCTTTTTTTTTTTTTTTTTTTTTTTTACAGGCTGCAACCTGAAGATCTTCAACAACCAGGAGTTTGCTGCTCTGCTCGCCCAGTCAGTCAACCAGGGCTTTGAGGCCGTCTACCAACTCACCAGGATGTGCACCATTCGCATGAGTTTTGTCAAGGGTTGGGGAGCTGAGTACAGGTAAATAAATACATTTCAAACAAATTAAGACAATTATAATGATATTATAATTACAATTTTTATATATATATATATATATATATATATATATATATATATATATATATAAACAATTCATAGTTAAGTGTTCAATTAGCTGTTCTTATTTCAGCTTTCCAAGTTGGGATAAAGCACCTGCCTTAACACACCGGCTATATATTGTTGCCTTTGTCCCAGCCTGCTTAAAGCAGAACACAGCGAGTGGACGCCCGTCCCGTGTGTCGGCTTGTCCAGATGCTCTCCACATACGTATTCATACGTATTCAGTCATACACTTAGGAGGCGCAAAAACACCTATGCGCCTAACACTTATGTGCCTAAGCCATATAATGGCAGGGAAAACCCTGATCAGTAAACATTTGCTTTTAAGGGTTCATTGCTCTTCTTTTTTTTCCTTCAGTCTGTTGCACTGCACACATTTAGGACACAAAACATCCATTAAGCGTTGTGCCCCAAATTTTAGAAGACAAAGGTAAGAGGGCCTTGATGTTTATGGTCAGGATAATTGACGTCAGTTTCGGGGAGAAAAAATGAAGGGGTGTTGTGCACAGACGGTAGCAGACTTGGAAAGGAAAAAGAGGGCGATGGGGTGTGGGTGCTGCTGTGAGTCGGCAAGAGAGGGTTGAGTAACAGAGGAAGAATGCAGCAGGCATTCGTGAGGGGACATGGCGTGGGAGGTGAACACATTTCAGACACCCTTTGCAAGGGGGGATTCCCACTGGACTTTGAGTGGTGCATGTTATATTTCTGGCACCAAACACCTTGGAGGAAAACATCTCTGACAGAAACTTGAATGACTTCAGAAATAGCATGTAGAGTTGGTTTAAGTGTTGCCGCAAATTCAACTAAGACAAGAAATAATGAGAAGACTGTATCTTTGCATTGACTAAAATGAAGTTACATTAATAATGACGAGGCTTTTAAATGTGTGGTACTATGATGTAGTATGAAAAGCTCTCAGTAATGACAAACTGTGATGCCCCTCTCCTTCTCTGTACCCTGCAGACGCCAGACAGTGACCAGTACCCCCTGCTGGATAGAACTGCATCTCAATGGCCCTTTGCAGTGGCTGGACAAGGTCCTCACACAGATGGGCTCTCCCAGCATCCACTGCTCCAGTGTGTCATAGTAGCAGCACATGCTTCACAGAAGCCCCACTTATTTACAAACCACATAGGAAAACTCAAGCGTCCCTTAGTGAAAATAAGGAAAGAAACGCTATTCATCAAATGAACAAGTCACTCTCCTCCCTCACTGTCTCTTAACATTTCACCTCACATCTATAGCACTTTGCTCAGTACTATTTAGTGTTTTCAGTTGATGGTTATTTCAGGACTTGTACATTGTTTTGTTTTTCATGTGTTCAATGGGCAGCCACAGGGTATTTGCAATAGGTTTCAAAAGACAACACATTTTCTTCATAATTCATTCAGACATGTCTATGCTCAGTGTTGTAATATTTTTTTATGAAGGAGACTGAAATGTTTGTTTCCCAAGTTAAAGGGATGGTACAGTTTCAGCTTGTTCACCTTTTACATGTTTCGACACATTTTTGATTCTATGAATTAGCTCAAATACGCTATCATCACTGGTGTTTCAGTGTCCCAGTACCACTCTTTGTAATCACTGAATTAAGAGGCTTATTTATCAATCGAACCATAAATTAACATGAAAAATGTCATTCTGAGGAGTGATTAAATAGAATATATTTAATTATTATCTTAAGTACAAGGTACTTTGCCCATATTAATGTATCTGTATGAATTAAAGTGTCAATTATCTGATTGATCATGTAATTGGTATTTTATCTATTTTAAACAAAATATAGACGTTAGCACTATTGTTTCTTGAAAAGAACCCTTGTATGAAAACTATTTTGCTCAGTGAAAGAGACATTTTATAAGTTATTTTTGCATACTGTCCTGCATGGGAATATATTTTTTTTATTGCCTCAATATAATTGTACATAAATATTTATAGCTTGCAATTTCTTGTAGTCATGCAGTGTTTGAAACAGTGGACCAGACTGACCTCTGGCATGAGTAGATTCACAGAAAATTACCTTTAAAATTGCTTTAATGACCCAAAACCTAGCCTTGGTGTGACATATAGGATTACTGTACCAGTTATTTTAATAGGGACATACAGTATGAGTGATCATAGTGACCTGGTTGAATTTAGGAACCTGTGTGACTTCAGTGTGAAATGTACTCACTAGCAGCAACCATGGCTTTGGTTCATCCATCGATGGCATGTAGAGTGAAAACATAAATGCAGATCTTTTCACATTATTATCTTAACCGTCAGCCTATAGTACACTATGCCCCTTGTGGATAAATAATGCAGTTCTTAATTTACTGTGTTGATCAGTGCAACGCTTTAGTTCTAGTGGTAATTTGCTTGTCCAGTAAATACTGTATATTACATACATACATTGCTACAACATAAGGCATGTGTAATATGCTCGCTGTCATTGTCTACAAAGCCACCATGTTCATCCTGCACTTACAGGTACTTACAGTACATAAGACTGAGTCACCATGTAATTTATTTGAAACAGTTACAGTGCTAAACTGAAATACTGTGTACTACAGTGCATCAGGTAGTTGGTAGATCTGTAGTAGTACTTGTGTTCCTTGATATTCTTAGTTGGAGGTTTTATGTTCCAAGTCTTATGTACATGATTTTTCATGTAGCCTAATATTTGTTCTCAAATTGACCATTGTTTTGTTATCTGTGAAAATTAAATAAATTGCAACCAAGTAAAACGATTGGGTCAATTTTTTTTTTTTTTTTTAACCATGGCTCGTTAATTCAGTGACTAGAAAAAATAGAAGCCCCTGTACATGAATGCAATCCAGTATTACTGTCCTGTATAATTACTATTGTAAAACTGTATCAGATGTGATGAGGCAACCTTTGAGGCAGTAGTTTGTAGTGGTATAATGTTGGATGTCAAATGGTAAGGCATTTTACCTTTCTGCTACTCCACAAATGTAAAGTTGAGAGAGCATTTCCAACACTTCAGTATAATGTAATGTACAATACAGCACTAATAGCATTTAATTTTTTGCGGCGGTACTTAATTGCAGCATAAACGTGTTCTTATTTTTCTAGTCTGCATATCTTCTTTATAAGGACAAGGTGTTTGCACCCATGTAGCGCAACAGTCATGTTCACAATAAATACGTCACACTCGCACACACATTAAAATCACAAGTCTTTATGTTGATTCAACAGAATGTGGATTAAATGTCTTACAACTCTAGGGATAAGGCACATTATGTCACTTGCAAATATATGTGACAACTGTACCTAAGGGACATACACATAAATCAAAGCCCACATAATTCTGATTTGTTTTTCCACCTGCAACGCCACCAGGTATTGAGGTTCCCTCAGGGCTTATAGCATAGTGAGGGACCCAGGGGAGAAGACTGAGGACCATCCGTTGGATCTCTTCTATACCTAATTAAGATATTCAACCGCTTCTCAATATACACCAGTATTGCAATCATTTCATTTTAAGTTCACATGTTTCTAAACATGACTATGCCTACAGTACCACCTGTAAGCATCTCCACTTTCCAGGTGCAAGAAGCAAGTCAAAGGGCGCTGGATCTTGTGGGAGGCCCAGGAAAGGAGGAGGACCAGGAGAAAAGAGACTGAGTCACAGGTAGCTGCTTTTAGCTTTCCTCTCCCGATGACAACCCTTCTATCTCATCTTCATCACCACCAATGGCCATCCAAAACGCTTTTGCTACCTGGAAAGTAGATTTAGTGTAAATACTTGATACTAGAGTTTGCATCAAGATGTTTATCTACACAGTTTATTGAGCCAATCTAATTAAAACTTAATTAGCTACTGAAATATGCTCCTACAATTAGATTCAAACTAAAACTAACATTTCATCTGTCACATCATCTATTTGGGCTTAGTTTGACAATAGTGTGAGGTTGTGAAGATACTATTATTGGTTTGTGATACACTGTTGGTAACAATCAACGTGGATTGTAAACATGAACAGGTTCTAGTCTTGGTGTCTTGTAACCAGGGGTTAATACAGTTGCTTACCTTCTCTGCATGAACCTTTCTCTGATCATGAGGTAATGAAGAAGCTTTGTCTGCAGGTTGAAAATCAGAAAAATGCAAACATTGTAAATGGCTTCCGCTTTAGAGATATTTGACCTCCACACCAACAATGAGAGCAAGGTAAAAACACACATCCTGTAAGATGTATAAATGACCAACAAAGCTTTTGCTGAAACAATTGTGTGTTCCCTTTTCATTCCCTAGTTACCTTTCATCTCTTTTAATTTGGTAAAGAGACGTTCAAAGTTATCCACATCTGCATCTCCAGCCGTGAGATTAGCAAGTTCCTGAATGTCCAAATCAGTCATTGCATCTGAGAGAATCAACACAAGTGAATATTAATAACTTAACATTAAAATGTCACCTCCGATGATCAAGATATCAATGTTTTGGGTAAACATACTGACGAAAGTGTGCCAGCAGGATCAACACCAGTTTTGGGGGGAAAGATACTTTAGATGTTAAAAACAGATTTCATCAGGAGTTGTTCACTTACCAACTACCGTGTCTTCCTGTGTGTCTGTGTTTGCGCTGCTTTCTGTATGGTTAGGTTCCTCACTAACAAGTGAGCCCTCTACTGGCAAGCTGGAAGACTGCCACAGAAAAGAAGCTAGGATTAGCATGCCTCTTCGAACACTGACAGATTTAAAATCCCATTTAAATGAAAATGGATTGATGATACATGAGAAAGAAATCAAGCAAATTACAAGTATAATTGAAATTATGATCAAAGTATATGAAAATGGTAACAACAAAATTGATCCACTGACCTGTGGATCTTGACAGCTGTGTGGGTTGTTGTGTCTGGCGGCGACCAAACTACTCATCAGACCAAAGCCCTGATTGTGCCCTATTAAATAGAGATATAAACTGTCACATACCACACAGATAAATGATATAGTCAGAGGAAAGTGCAATAGGTAATTGTATTGGTGATGTCATCTCACCATCCTTCATCTCCACACTGGACCACACATTGGCATTGAGAGCCTGGACAATTCTCTTTACTCCTGTGGATTCTGGAAAGTCATCTGATAAGGCAACAAAGACAATGTAAATGAGTCCAAAATTAGCAAAATACGGAGAATGAAATATAAATGTACGCAGTGTCATTGGATTTTCTACTGTCTGTAAAACTCACCATCCTCATCTGGCAACTCCTGTGGATTGAGCTCCACCAGCTCAAAGGCATGAGCCAAACACCACTGTTGTGCTTCATGTCTGGTGACCCCTTGAATACAAATTTAATTTCAGGTGTTGTATTCCAGTGCTTTCTGCAAGCCAACCGACACCATAAATAATCCAACCATACGCCAGAACTAACCATTTTCACAGACTCTGTCACACACCAGAATGAGCACCTCTGGAGCAAGATCTTCCACCACTGATATCCAAGGAAGTAGCTTTTCCAGACCGTCCTTCTGCAAACACGATGTACACATTCTAAACGTTGCACATGTATCACAGGACATACTGAAGACATTCTCAAACGATAGGTAATTCTTACGTACCACTGTACTGTCAAAATAAGCGATGAAAGCCTGCATGGACTGGGCAATCTCCGATGACATTTGAAAGGTGCTTGGTACAACACATAGCCTGACGTCCGCTGTATAATATTTGTTGTTGATGGTCCATGGATACCAGGCTACTGTGTCTTCTTGCTTGATCGGTTCGGGCAAAGTCTTCGAACTGAGGATCTCTGAAGCAAAAACACGATTTTTATGATTATGAATCACAAATACAAATAAAGACTTTACACTAAGTTGATAAACTTGCTTTCACTGTGACCACCGGCTAGCTGCTGATGGAATAATGCATGTAACCCGATTCAGCCTTACCTTTGCCGTTTTAAATCAGCCCCGCACAAACAAAAAACACTAACTAGATTTACAAACACAGACAAATTGGTTATTAGCATGAAACGTAACTAGCAACATGCAGGCGCTACCAAATGTCATCTGTTGTGCTAAGAGCAAGTTAGCTTTGTTTAGCGTTAACGTTAGCCTGTTTGCCAAATCATTCACGTTAAGCTTTGCTAAACTTACGTTTTATTAGCTCTTCTTCTTCAAACCCACTGTCACAGCTAGTGATGAGCGCACATGGAATAGTCATCTCAGCGTCTTCTTCTGTAGTTGACATGTTTTATAATATTTAGGACAAGCTTCTTCAGTTGCTAGCTTGACGTGACGTTGTAACCTTTCAACTCTGACCGGATCTTCCGGTACAAAGTTATTTTTTTTAAACTTTATTTAAATAACACAAGTGAATGAAAAACACTTTATATTTTTGTATTTTATTTCTATGACATGAACAGTATGTTCACACAAAACTGTCGATACCAGTGATGCATACCCATGTACCATATGTCCATGAGTTATCAAACACAAAATTAGCCTTCTTATATCCTTAAGGTAAATTACAGTGTTGCAATATTAAAGCAGTTCTTGATTTACATTTTTTTTTTAAATTCGTGTATACATTCGTGTGAATGTGAAATGTTCGCAATAATAAAATTAACTGTACAAAAAATAACATATGTTTCCATCTCATTAACGTTACCTTTATCCTTATATACTGAATTGTTTGCCCAGTTCCTCTTCTTACAAAATATTCTGGTATAACAGTTACAGTGGACTAAAGTCCATGGATAAAATCGATAAAATAAATGACAGATTACCTCCGGCGTAGGCGTATAAATCGTATAAGAACTAAAAATGTCATTTTTTGGCAACATTTAGGCTACATTAATCATTAGCTAAATCAAAGACTTTCTAATATTTCTACTGTAGACGGGCTTTGGCTAAATGCACTTCCCTTGTTTTAGAGTGGAATACTTTTAGAGCCCTGAATTTGCCTTTGAGGCAAAGCATATTACCAATAAATTATTACCGGTAATATATGTTTACATTAATGGTTAAAGTAAGATAGTAGGACATGTTAAGATTTTTCATCTGCCTGTTTCGATGTAACCATAGACTGTAAGGTTGATGTAGTTGGCCGGTGGTTTGTCTGTCAGGCTGTCCGTACCTTTCTATTATGTCTATGGTCCGTACCCGGGGGAAAATATGTTGGCTTCTCGTTGTCATGGTTACGAGTACTGTTTGAAGACTTTTGATTGTTGAGTAGCTAGCTACCTATCTAGCTAGCTAGCTAATTTGTGTGGTTAAAGTAGTAAACGTTAATGTTAGCTACAGGTCTTCAGTAAGATATCGTGACACAATACAAAAAATGTCTGACACACTTAAACACGAAGATAAATTGGGAGCAGTTTTATTTCAGGTAAGTTATGTTGTCTACCTTAACGTTAACTAGCTAACTAGCTAGCTAGCTAATAACCAGTTAGCTAGCTAACTAACCAATGTTAACGTTAACTTTAGTCAGTTTATTGAACAATACTTAGGTTAACGTTAGTTAATGCATCTGGCTTTAGTTTTTGCGGGAATCTCAAATTAAGAAATTAGCTAAATTATGACCACAGTGCAGACAATAACTATGTTTTTATAAAATGATAAACAATGTATTTGCAAGAACAAGCTAACGTTACACATTAAATTCCGTTGTTCGTTGTTGTTGACTGTTTTTAGGCCAGTTATGCACAGTATGTACATCACAGACCTGTATATTACAGGTTCAAGAGGATTTGAGACAACTCAAATGTAGTCTTGAGAACATCACTATCAATGAGAAGGGGAAAACACTGGACATTCAAGCCTTGGACGCTGCCATTGGCAAGACAGAGAGTAGCATCAGGGTGAGGATGCTACATGCAGAATAAGCACTGACAACAATACTATTGAATATACATCAGACAAAGGTAGCTGAATTGCAACTTCTATATTATTTTATTATAAATAGAAGCATGCAGAGGATTATTTAAAAACAGTGACTAAGCAGCTGCTGGTTCTTCCAAGAATTGAAGACTTACAACAAAAGAAGCAGATTCCCAAGTGGTAAGTAAGGAGAAGCTTACATAAGTTATTACTAAATAATTGCCTACAGTAGGGACACTTTCCTTCACCATCTCACTTGTTAGAACTCTTAAGAAATATGTTTAGAATTGCATAAATGCTGGTGATTGGTATTGTGAGTCTGAAATAGAGACGTTACACAGGAAACCTGCTCTGGAGAGTATCCCAGATGTGCGTCGACCAAGGAAAGACCTTCAAGGGACTTCACCTGGGAAAAAGGTAGATTTTTATTCATGTCCAGAAATGAAAATTTAGTAATACTATTACTTATTAGTAATATAGTGTACAAGCTATAGGTAAGTTAGAAATTCAAATATTCCTACTATTAAACATGAAGATAGACAAGATAAACAAGACATGAGACAAAAAGAAAACACATTCATTCCTTTTTTCTTAGCAGAAATATACATACATTTAAATCTTTGATATTGCTAATTAAAGTTTTAAAACATTTCCTCTATTTGTCTCCTTCAGCACAAGTCTGCGTTAACCACGCATTTGCTAAGTAATCCTGCTCACCCAAACAACAGAGCCATTTTGCACCAGAAATTTGGGATATCCCTCCCTGATTTCCACAAGAGCAGCACAAATGCAGTAAGTAATATGACATTAAATGTAGATTAATATTACTTCAGCTGTAGATTGAGAGTATTAAAATTTTTTTATGCCATGCATAGAAATGCCACTTTACAGAGGTTTGATTAGGTACTTTCAAAATACAGTATGGTTTTTGGGTTATCAGTATCATGATAATTTAATAAGTATTGTCAAATTTATTGATGCTAGCAATAATGTTAAAAGTATGCTTGTGTGACTTCCATGTCAGTATCTCATTGTGATGCACTGTGTGCTCCAGGTGGGTTTAAAGTAAACACTATGAACTTAAAAATGCTACCTAACTCAGGTCTGCCCTGGAGCCTTTTAGGCTCTTTGTGTAATCAAGGTGATATTAGTGATTTTCTTTTTGTCCCATAATTTTGTTTTGCAATTTGTTGTCAGATTGAGTAGCATACATGACAATCAAGGAATGAATTCAACTGTGGCTTTGTAAAACTGAACACCAAGGAGATTTTCTTACTTTTTATTAGTTGCGGAAATCAGGCTACATCTGTTATTTTGGCTTTCTTAGTTATGGAGCAGATTGTCTCATCACAGTTCAGTCTTACTGGTGGAAAATACTATAATCAACTATAATAATACACTATTATCAGAATGATCTTATGTCCTACAGTTATTTGCTTTGCACAGTGATAAATTGATTCCTGTGTCATGAGTCTTGACTATGTTGATATTAACTGCAACATACAAATAACAAATGCCTCGGGAAATATTTGATTAGAAAGCATTACAAGAGTTTCAGCTACAATTAAGAATTGGATATTAGTGTTCCTTTCCCTGATGCTTACTCCTTTAATCCTCAGAAGAGACACTTTATGCTGGAGTAAAGAGTGATGGTACAGGTCAGCATTAATGCTGTAAGTGTCATGCTCAGCGAGACAGGGACATAAAGGTCACTTGGTGCAGTGATGACAGCCAGCATTTGTCACAGCAAACAAATTAATCTTTGCAAAGGTCGGAATTAGTTTTAGATATATTTTACACACTTTCTTTTCCAATATGTTTTTGGTAATCTATACCTGACATGAAGAATAGCGGCCAAGACTGTCACTCTGATATAGGAGAGATGGAAGTGCTGGCTGCAGAAAGCAGAAAGCAGCAGATTGCAGCACATCAGCAGTCTTCTAAAGAAACAGGCGCCTGATTGCTGTGCTATGGGCTACTGGTTTACAGCTGTCTCAGGACAGAAGTGAGTACCTGGTCCAGCATGCCAATAAGACAGCCGTAGCTTCCCCAACTGCTAACCACTGGCTCTCTGCCTGCTGCCTCCTCATGCAACTCAGGCCAGCTCTTCTCCACTCCATACCCAAGCCAGGAAATTAGCTTTTGCATTTTAGCAATTTTACAAAAAGGTGCCACCTTTTCCCAACCCCATCTGAAACAGATGTGTGCCTTTGAGGGGAGATTCTCCCAGCACCTGGCTACTACCTGTGGTCTGTCAGAGAGCTCAGTGGTCTGAGGAGAATGAAGGAGAGGACATTAGGTTACAAGTCTCAACAGCACAAACTTTGTGTTTTATAAGTAATGACACATTTCAATCTGCATATTAAACTGGGCCATTAAATGTACTCTTAATTTAATTATGATAGAGAAGTGTGTATTAAAAATGTTTAAGTTTAGCAGGACATAATTGCTGTGAGTTATAGTGTTTTAAGATAAACCTTTAATCTTGGCTACTTTGTAATTAATTGATGTAGAGTTAGATGGGTTACACGACAGTTACAACTTTGAACGTGCCAGTTTTATGGCACTCCTAATTCTTAATAAATACAGACCATCTATTGTTTGTAATCATGTAGGCTATCCAGGTCTCTCCTTGATACTCACTCTGCTAGAAAGTTCTTTTTTTCTTACATCACAAGGCTGGTATGAGTCTCAGCTCAGCTGCTTTAGCACTCTTTAGGGTTTTTATCTGGTAGCATTGCTTTGATTTTATTTATTTCAGATGTACAACCTCTGATCTTATATAAAAATTCTGTTCAGGCAAAACATCACAGAATAATCCCTGGCCCTGTGGTGAGTCTTCCGACCATTGAACCAAAGGGCCGTCACAGCCTGGCAATGCCTGAAGAAGACATGCGGACAAGTAAACAGATTTCTGTTATACTCTAGACAAATGCTTATTGATTGTGTGTATCAGTTGGTGTTTGTTTGATATTTGTGGCAGTTTGATCAGGCCACTACCTTATATTTAATGTCTAACTGCTAACTATAATTTACATTTTTACATTCAATTAATTAGATTTTTTTAATATTAACTCTGTTTTCAATATTATTGTCTTGTATTTTTTTAATGAAGCGCAATGTTTTGAAAGTTGTTTTTTTAATTATCTATTTTCATCAGTGCCAGATACAAGTTTGCTTCGTATGTCGATCCAGCACAAGGCTGCATCTCTTCACCCCAGAGAGGATTCATATTCTTCTAAGACAGGTCTGCTGCCCTTGGAAATATTTACTCTAAGAAAAGTCCTGCCATTGTGGCAATCCAATATTTTGTGAGGGCATCTATGGAATTACGCATTTTGTCTTCGGTTTTGCTCTCTTGCCAATTCTCTCATTGTTTTGTTTGTCTTTTAGTTTAAACCATTTAGTTGACATTAAACACCGTTTGCCACTGATTGATCACTGATAGAGTACATTTGAGCCTGTATGTTTGGGCCTTTATGTCTGATAGGCTCGAAGTTCCGGTGTCACAAGCAGCCGAAATGGGAAACAGAGCCTGGATCCACCTGTGAAAGAATAGGCAGAGAATGCACACCCCTCTGGACCACCAAGACACCGCCTCCCTCTACAACCTCCAAGAGCGTGGACCACAGGGGTATGATGCAAGGCATCAACGATCTTATCCCTAAAAGCCCTGAGGTAAGAATACTGTAATAGTTTTAAATAGATGTTAAATTAAATCAAGAAAGAGAAGGTGATCAAAGACAATATTTCAATTCTGTATTGCTAAGCTATCTGTATTATTAAAGTCTAGGTTGGTTGCCTCTCACTTGTTTCCCTATTTTCTGTAGAATCTACCTGCGCAAGTTCAAGTAAACAGCAGCAAATACCCCTTTACCATCATAAAGGGACGGATCAACCCAATGGCAACAGATTACTGTCATTTCAAGCAGAGCTTTAGCTTGTGCTGGAGCAGTGTGGTAGATGCTCTGGATGCCCTGGAAAAGCTGCTCAGGGACTTTGCTGTGCCTCTAGCCAAAGTGAGCGGAGAACGGCTAGTGGAGTTTGGCCATGGTTGGGATAATGGTTGGAGAAAGGCTCCTCCAGTGATCGGCCTCCTTTCAGTGCTTGAAAATTGGGAGGAGGTATTGGGTCTGGTCTTACGCCCAGGTCAGCGCTACAAGGGAGAGGGGGGCATTGACGCAGCTGTCATCCACATCCAGTCCTGCTGGAGGCGCTACTTAGCCCAGACTGCCTACCTGCGCCACTGTCGGCGCAAGTGGGCGGCAGGCACCATCGCTATCTCATGGTTGATGCACACTCAGATGCTTCGTGTCAGGAAGGCCCTGCAGGCCCGGCGTTTCAGACAACTGGAGAATTACCGCAGCAGAGCCCAGGTGATGTTTCTTATATCCAATGTGTGCTTTCTCTCTTTTTCTCTCTCTCTTACTTAATGTTGCTCTCTCACCTTTTTAAAGCTTGCATTTGTTTCTCCTCAATATTATGACTTCTAAATTAAATCAAATAAGACAAATCGTTTTTAAACGATTATTATCGTTTGTTATCAAAACTAAATTATTTGCATATTATTTGAATGTTACTTTGTGCTTGTTTGACACCGTTTGAAAAAAAACATAACAGGTTCATTATTGAAAAATAGTGTTTAGGCTAAAAGGAAAATTATGTTTCTACATTTCAGCTTGTTACTATAAAGTTCTATATCCCATTCAGTCAAAAATATCAGTGTTTTAAAGAGGGCCAATCAAAACCTGTGTTTGAGCAACATCCATTTAGAGGTGTGAAGAGTAAATGATTGTACAAGTAAGGACAGAAATGGGCAATGCCATGTCAATAAAAATGCAGGGACAATAATCATGGTGTGGAACTTTACCAAAAAACTACTGCTTTAGTACTTCTGGTTTGAGAGTAACAGAAACACAGAACAGCAGAGGGGAGCAGTGAGACAGATGAACAGAGTAGAACAACAGGAAGAAGCAAGATAAACATAAAACATCAGAGGACTAAACAGAGGGGAACAGCACAAAGAAAAAGTAAGACAGATGAGCAGTAGAGAATAGCAGAAAGAAAGAGAGACAGATGAATAAAGTAAAGCTGCAGCCACATTAATAGCACAAGAAGACAAATGGAAAACAGTGAAGGCTAGAGATCAAGGGCAAAAGAAGGTACCCAATCCATTCCAGTGGCCAATTACACTACATGTAACAGTAGCTAAATATTTAATGGCGTACTAAATATTATAGATGGTTTAAATATTTTAATAAAACAATGTATTGTGGTGATATTATGTTGTAAAATGAAAACAGATTGTAAAAGGAAAATTATTGTTTTGCAGCTGAAATTATTGTGAATGCAGTGGCAAAATGTAAGGTGTGTGGTTGAGTGGGAAATGTGGCGCTATTGGTTAAAAAAAATGTTTAAAACATAAAACATACCAAAACCGATTTAACTTATGAATGCAATTTAATCTTATTTTAGACATTTTACATTCCCTGGGAGATGTGAAGACAAATTTAATACAAATATTTTTAACTTCTTTCTGCCATGCAATGTTAAACTCAATAAATAATAATCTGCTTCTATTTAGCTCTTCAAGAGAGCGGTATGAAAACACAATTTTTCTAGATGCATAATGTTCTGTACATTTTTCCCCATTCAGCGTAGATGTCATGTCTGTGCTGTCATCTGGGTTGAGCATCTTTTAGAGCACTGGCACGATATTAATTAGTGCCTACAAGTTCATTTAGTTTTAACATCGCTGTGTGTGTATACATGCACTAAATGTATGTTCTCACTCTTTAAACATTCATACCCTGTTAATTAAGCCTGCTAATCTTCCCCTGGCAGTAGCATCATGTACCTTGCTGATTGAATTAATTGTGAGAAGATGTTTCTGAAGTAAACGCTTAATTTAATTAAGGTGGTATTTTATGCTTGGTTTGCTTCAGTTAGCCCAGAGAGAGATTGGCTTGATGTGTTTTAGCTATGCAGTGATGATTTGTGTGTGTGTGTTTGTGTGTGTGTGTGTGTGTGTGTGTGTGTGTGTGTGTGTGTGTGTTTGTGTGTGTGTGTGTGTGTGTGTGTGTGTGTGTGTGTGTGTGTGTGTGTGTGTGTGTGTACGCGTTCAAGCAGTCCCCTCTCTGATCACTCCTTTTCTCCATCCCCAGCATCTGGCAGCCAACTGGAAACACATCCAGTCCTCCAAGAGGACCATTATCCACATTCCTTCATTAGGTAGCTTTCTCTGCCTGCTGCACACACACACATCTGATCCAGCAGCAGTCATCCCCTGTCTCACCACTCCGCTGCCCCAGTCTGTGGCCCTGGTGGAGGCACTCTGTCTCGTTCAAATGACTCTCTGCAGGAAAGCACTCACAGGATGATGACAGTCCCCATGCCAGGGAACTGAACAATTTAGTCTGAATCGCCATTTAATTTGCAGATTAAGCAAATGAAAAGCCATTATGTTGAATATTTGCAAGAGGCACAAAGGTCTTATTTTATTGCTGTGCAAAAAAGAACACACCAAAAAAGAGGAAGAAGCTGCTGTGTTTTTGCACTAGACATAGAGCGCAAGCTATGATCTGTTCTTGTTCTAATTTCACCATGGCACTCACATTTAGACTGTAATCAGGCATGTGCATTGTAAATCATTGAGCGATTGTCTAAAATTATTAAGCCTAATTACTAGCAGATGGAATGCTTTATTTGCACTTGGGGTGGCTACAGAGAGTGCTGTGTGAGCAAGGATAATTAGGAAGTTGAACCCCATTGTTGTTAATTAGCATGAATCCAATCATTTAATTACCTTGATTCAGTTGAGGATTCTCTTTCAGGTAGAAATCCAGACAGACATAGAGTAAAATCCTGGAGGTACCAATGGATGTAGCTCAGTAGTGGCTGGACATGGTGGAACAGGACATCCAGCACATGACAGACGCTGCACCTGCTAATTATTAATCTAAATTAATGATCAGATTGCACTACTGTGTGACTAGACTTAACTACCTATCCCCCAAGTCTAGTAGCGCACATCTAAGGGTAGTTGTACAGGTTTTAATAAAGCCAGTTAGAGGTGATATGAATCTCTCTTTCACAGTCTTGTTCAACTTGTTCCGACAGGATACTCTCAGAGCCAGCGAATGAACCTGAGAGGATTTGACATCCTACAGAACATCCAAATAAGCAGAGTGTGTGATATTAGAGGTAGGAGCTTTTCACAGCCTCACTCCCAGATACATACATTAACTTTCTCTGCTTTACTGTAAACATGTAATCTACTCTTTGTATATTTTAAGATGAAAATGTGGAGGTTATCTACGTATGTCCGCGGCATCTGGGGGAAGACATTTTGCACTATTACACCAGCCTCCTGAAGTGTGATGGAGCCACAGACGAGGATGATACCGGGACCCCTCAGGCCTCATCCTCCTCTGTCAGACGCTTCATCATCCTCACACCTGAGGCTGTAGATTATTTTCCGGTAAGGTCAATCACATTAACATTTGTGCACAGATGTAATCTTTAAAGAAAAAACCCTGACAATGCCTTCCATTTCTCAGCAGGATCTTAGAATTCACTGTAGAGGCATTGATTGTATTGTGCTGTAGAGATGCTACAAGCATCTGTAGTTTATGAATTCTCCTCTAGAGGGTACTAGAGGAGATTATTATGCAGTTGTCGTGTGAGAGTTACCCTCTGTGTGTTTAATATTTTTCATTCCCTTTTGCTACTTTTGAAATTAAACATCTGTGTTATTTTGAAGTAAACACACTACAGCTATATGAAGTTATACTTAATTAAAATACATGTGCATTAATTGTAGTGACAACTTGCTAAAAACCTTCCTTGCCACTTCTTGCAGGATGTAAAGGGTTCTGACTCATGTAGACCACCATGTCCAACTTCAACATGCAAGGCTATCCAAAGAGGTCCAGGCTCGTAGAAAGTGAAAAAATGGTTTATTCCATGGATTGGATCAAAAATAAAGATGAGGAAATTGACTTTGCCAGAACCAAAAATACAGTCTACAGACAGCAGGCAGAAAAATTGTTGCTCCCATCCCGCTCCGTTGAAGCCTAACTTACACTAACTTCACTTAAAGAAGCCAACTCAAAATTTTCCAATAGCAGATTAGGCTAGTATAGTGTGAGTCGGAATAGGGCAAAACACACATCAGAGCACATTGTGCAAGATGGCCAATTATCTGAATGCTAATGACTCTGAAAACAATTTACTTTTGTAATAAGAATAAAATACCAAAAACTGTAAACAATACAAAATGGCTCTTACATTAGTGGTCTCTAGCTGGTGTTCAAGAAATAATAAAATGTTATATTAGTTGGTTTTATTAACTGTTTAATTCCATCTAACTGCTGCATTTAAAACAATTCTGAATTTGATTACCTCCATACAATAAAATGAAGGTGTTGTTATATTGTCTTTTTGCATCCAGCCATTCTATCCATCTTTTTATATCCCTTTGCACTAGATTGAATGTGCAACATGACATGGTCTTCTTCATTTCTTTCTATTGATTTTCCTGCTGTTTTGTTGTTAAACTGTGCCAGACGTGTTGCTGAGATGAATCACTGGTACCCATGGCTGGCAGCGCATTCTGCCAGTGACAGAAGGGATAATTCCATGTGGATCAAATAAATACAGATGTGAAGTAATTAGTCATATTCCCAAGGAGCTCATTGCTAGCACACATTAAAGATGTGAAGGATAGGGGAAGCCTCCCACAGGCAGCTTTTATCAATTCAACCTGCTGGAATACAGGAGAGGTTACAACCCTGCTGGCTATTACAATAATAGATCTGTTGTGTGTACACAGGGATACATCAGGTCAAGAAACAACCCTTTGAAGACACATTTAGACAGCTGCAGCAAAAATGTTTTTCCCCCATCTTCTTTTCCAGACCCATAACATGTGCCTGTCTACACTGCTAAAGTACAGTCCACGCACCCTGAAGCGCATCAGGAACCTGATCCAGGGGAAGCAGGCCTATATCGTGGGTGGAGTAGCCCATGAGGATGACCTGGCAGTGGCTGATGAGCTAGGAGTGCCAATCCTGGCTCCAGAACCAGCTATTGCACAGCTCTACAGCACCAAGTCTGGAGGGAGGAGGATCTTCACCGGGGCAGAGGTTGATGTACCCCCTGGTCAAGGAGACATCTACTCGCTAAACCAGGTCAGAGATCAAAACCACAGTTGTATGCACAGACTCTATTACAGCATGAGGTATTTTAACCACTGCCTGATAGCACAGAACACTTTTTTACTTTTATTTAGAATTACTTATATTATAAGTTTGTTTTTCATGTCTCTCTCATGGTTTAGCTTCATGAAACACTGGCTAGGATCATGACTCAGAACATTGATGTGCAGCGCTGGCTCTTCAAGATGGACTCTGAGCATGATGGCCGTGGCACAGCATACTGTGATATATGCTATCTTAGCTGCTATAACTGGGCCCTGCAGGAATGCCATCGTTATGGTCCTGAGCTATGGAACACAGAATGGATTCAGGTAAGATGTGAGGATTACGTCATTCCCTCCCTGTCATAAACTATAGGACCACTTCTTAAGGGAAATTGTATACACTTACTTTTATGCAGTGTTTTATTGAATTTGCTTGAATTTTGGTTTGTGTTTTTATTTATTTATTTAACTTATTACTTCTCCCTAAATTGATGTTTTTTTACTATTATGGCTTGTTTTTATGGCTCACTTCAAAGCACTGGTTTTAGAAAAGTGCAATACAAATAAATTGCTATTACTATTACACTCATACCAATGAGGGATCGGCCATTTAAAGTTAACATGGTAACAACTAGATACTTAACAGATAACATTATAACAGCTAGATATTAAAAAGATTATGGGGATAGGTAGAGATTGTGCTCCTTGTTGAGATGAGACAGCTCAAAAAAAGGATTAGATTCATGTCTGTCATTGAATGAACAAAAGCATAGGTCACAGTGGGGTCAGAGAGTTGCCATCATTTAGCCCAGAGTAGGGTGAGTCACAATGCTGGTCCCCGTAGTACAGTATTTTGAGCATCGTCTCCAGAGACAGAACATTAAATCAATAGATAAAATATCTGTTTATACACACAGCCATTATCCATTCTCCGAGGCACATACATCAACTAGTGTTGGTGTGTTGGGGAGAACAAAAGCTTGTCCAATGGTAGTAATGCCCTAACTCACCTGGCAGTGATAATTAAATCACAGTACAGGCATTCTGGTCAACAGAGCATTTTTTTTCTCTGTACATGTGTATATAGTTTTTTATAAAACTATTGTGATAATTAATTTGTATTACAAGAAGTAGTTGAAATTGACACTAAACACTTAAATCCTAAATTTCAGCTGATGCTTTGATTTTCTGCTCTAGCATTACAACATTGAGCTTTCTGTGTCTGTCCATAACACTTATTGGATGGGTGTGAGCCATTTGTAAAGAGAACATTTAGTACAAATACAGTGTGTAGTGTTAAGAGTGTGCCATTGTAAATATTCGATACAAAATCAACATTTGCTTTACCCTCAAAAAATAAATTTAGATTTAATCTCAGACCTATTCAAAACAAATAAAATGCACTTAATCATTGGTAAACCATTCATTTCGTACAGACCCAATCTGTATACAGCTTCTGAGCCCCTGGCTCTTATTTCTCATATGCTTACAAAGTAGCCTTTGATTTTCTGTCATGTGTTAATTACCGCATTTTGCCATTTAACTGAGAGCTTTGTGTAAACTAATTACAGGCTAATGATTGTGGGCTTGGAGCACAACGATTTTACTTTTTATTCCATTCGAAAGAACAGCAATCATCTCAAGCTTCTTATGGCTCACTCCGTTTTGTTCCTATTAGCTCGTTCTTTGATTCATAGTGTATGTGCAGTGCAGGGCTGTAATTGTTGTTGCATTGGTGCTGTTAATTATGGCAGAGAGTGGCTGAGCCACAGCCAAGGTCCATAATGGTGGCTGAGGCAGCACAGGAAAGTAAATGGGGTTTGTTTCACCAGCTGGGGTCCCATGGAGAGGGAAGAGTGCCGAGGCCCCCAGTGTAGGCCGACAGCCTCGGGGCTTCTGGGCCATATGGACACAACACTTTAACTGGCCTTTATTCTACACCTTGCTCTTTTAATCAAAGCAAAGCCCACATCCTGTGCTCCTCATTGCATGATTTTTTCTTATGACATTGTTTTCCCCTAAAATGTATTAGCCCCTTAAATGTACCACATCGTCCATCTGTTGTAGTACTTGTGTATGTTGAAGATAGCAATTTGGCTCTACGTTATATGCTGTAAGATTACAACAATGTTGTTGATTAGATAGAAACATGAATATTTTATATCAGTGCATATCCTCGCTATCCTCTCCGCACAGCAGAAACTGTAGGTGGATGTTTAGACTTGCCAGTATATTTTGAGATATAACACTCATTAACGTAGCACTTTTCCAAAAAGAAGTAGCCCTAATTACAATGGCAATGACAACTTGTGAATAGGATAGATACTGAATATTTGTGAGCATTTAAGCAAGAAATGATTGAAGTTATGTTTATGAAAATAGTAGCAATTTAATGAATTATTAATGAAACACAAATTATCAAATGAAGCGTTTTTAATATGAATTCATAATTACCAA
The DNA here is from genome assembly GCA_023631565.1 of Gymnocephalus cernua. Taxonomy (NCBI): domain Eukaryota; kingdom Metazoa; phylum Chordata; class Actinopteri; order Perciformes; family Percidae; genus Gymnocephalus; species Gymnocephalus cernua. The sequence continues at coordinate 25,147,981 of CM042431.1, read as the reverse complement.
GAATAACATCAAGATCATTGCAAAAAATAACAACGTTGTTGTTTGTTTGAAGTTTGTATTGTACAAATATGTTATTCAATTCAGTGGAATGTCTCATACTCTTTATAATCACTGTAAAAGTAGAGAGAGGATTAGAGAGTATACTTGGCCTCAGTCTACACAGACTGTGTGCATATTTTTGTAATTATTGCTTGTTCTGAAGGGCTCAGCATGAAGAAGCCTGACTCACAAGAATACCATGTGGTCTTTCAGAATAATACCAACAATCAGATTCCTTCTGGCTATGTAAAAGAAAGCCTAAAAGGGTACAACAAGAAGGAGGAGGGTTCACAGCCACACTATAGGAGCTTCCACAGAAGTCTAGGAGATGGTGTGTTTCTCTGAATATAGTGAGGCCCACAGCCTCCAGCACAGTGTTTCAGCCTGCAGAAAGCCCCCAGGCCACTTTTAGCATTTACACAGAGAGAGGTTAAAGACATGTAGATCTGCACCCATGCAATGCCTGAAGGGGGCCACACACACACACTTAAGCGCTCACACAGCTTGCATATGGATCATTAGGCACAAGAGGGTAAAAATTACACCTAATAGCGTCAACAGATGGAGTATTTCTTTTTGTCACGCTGTGTACAAACAGATCTTGAGCAACACCTTATTTAGGTTAAGTTTGTCAACAAAATGGGTCATTTGATAATCACTACCACTGAAGAGGTAGAGGGACATTTTGTACAGATGTTTTCTGTCTAAATATTGTGCAGTCTGTACTTGCATGGAGGAGTTTAAATATATAATGCTCTGCCTTAACATAATTAACCTGAATTAACCTTAATACAATCTTAAAATATTTTTTGGTGTCCACTTTTGCTTTGTGTTTTCTTTCATTTCACTAAGTACCTTTTGTGCAATCTTTAAATTATTTAAAAATAAATCTTCAAAATTCAACCAGGGATGAGGAGAATGTGATAACAAGTAACTAAATGTTTCATTTAGTATTACACATGAAATTAGTCATGGGCTGTAGTAGATTGATGTTGAAATTTTGGTGGGACAGTGCTACAGAAAATATTCATACAAAATGTATGACTAGTCAAATCATATCCCTCTACAGTATTCTCGAGACTAACTGTAGCTTCTCAGTTGTGTCACCATGTAATGGCGATGAAATGGCAATCAAAGAGGCAGGGCGACATCTGTTTTATTTATGACCAGATTGCTTGGCTTTATGTGGACACCAAGCAAAGCCTGAATCCTATCACAGGGTACTGTACGCAGTTTAAGTCCAAATAATTTATTGCAAAATACCTCTCTTTCTTTTCTTCCTGTCCTGCTGTTTCTGTGAACTGCATAGGCAAAGTCCTGGGGTGAGCCTGCTCTTCCGTTTATAATGACAACCGTTCCCTTACACTTTTTGCCGCACCATTGTGTGCTTTATGGTTTGTATAGGGGGAATCACTGTGTAGCATTTGACCTCGCCTCTTACAGTACTTGAATATGATGATGGCTGTTACATGACTGGAATATCAACAGCATAATCTCCAGTCCTGTCTCCAGTGAAGCCAGACAGCATATACTCAAAACAAAGTAACGCTCTAGATAGAAAGATGAAAGAACAAAGACATTATTTCCATTCAGAATTTAGTCATCTTTCAGACAGGTTTCACATATTGTATTGCGTATGACCAAATTAAAATCCTGTCTAATGGTCATACACAGACATTATTACGTACAGAACCCTGTATACTTCATCCACATAAGCATTCAATTGTAGTTTTATACAATATACACAATATACAGTATATGGTATAAAATGACAGCTAAAAGTTTAGTAGAGTTTTGGTTGTTACTTTGACTATATTACAGCATTGTCAGAGGAAACATTGTTCTTGAGTTGCCAAACTGTTTAAGAGACACCTCAAGCAAAAGTTAGAAATGAACAGCATAATTAAGTGGTGAAACCATTATGGCATTTCCTAGTTACAGAAACAAGAGTCATATCGATCCCAGTCAAGCCCTGATTGATCCCCAGATAGATGGGGTTAGCTTAGGCATTCATCAGCTGCTCAGTGGAGAGAGTTGTTATTGAGGGCAGGCGCTGTCTCTGTGGCTGTGAGTTAAAGCCATTAGACTCCTGAGGCCTTCTGATAATAGGCTGTCACTCACAGATAGGCCCTCCCGCAGTATCCATCAGACACTCACACATAAATTGAAGCAGCCACCAAAGGTCTGGAGGATAACAAGCAGTCACTGGAGTCATCCGGATTACACAAGGGCATTTCCAATAATGTAGTCGACCCCTAGAAAGCTTTGATAATGGGACAAAATAAAGTAGCCAGGACTTGTTATTGAATTGTTGCTTTATTAATTAACAAATAATTTCCTCAGATCTGTCACCAACTAATTTGCAGTAGATCCCTAATCTATGCACCTTAACTTTCTTTCTGCAGGAGTCTGTGCTGCTTAGATATCTAGATGAAATCCCAGAGTGGCTTGCCCGTTACGGTCAGCCAGCTAAAACCTCCTGCTATCCCAACTGGGCCTGCTTCCTGAAGACCTTCCTCAGGCAAGGTCTGATACCTATTGTCAGGCACTGAATGCTTATTCACCTGCAAATACAACCATCTGGAATATGCTAACAGTCATTTCCTATGTACTTCCTAGTTCCTAGATGTTGCCTATGTGATCTGACAAGTTTAATACAATTCATGTTACTCTTGTTGGTTGTTAAACAGCTGCCAGGAGAGTTTCAGATGCTATATCATTGGTAACGTTTTTGTTGTCTGTACTGTAGTCATTCCTCTGCTCTCACTGTGTGTCCAGGAGGTGTGGTGGAGGCCTACCCCCCTTCAGACAGTGTTACCTGTCTGACAGTAGATCTGCTGCTGGAGCCCGGGGGTGAGGTGACCATGCTGTCCTGTGGAGACCAGCTTCACGGCTCCTGTCAACTGGAAGCTATAGGCTCCACTGTTCCTCAGACCTCTGTACACCCAGAGACCCTGCAATCCATCTGCATGCGCGTGGGCCAGGCCTGTATACAGCGCCTTATAGTAGGTTATGTCTCTGTGGACCTGGCTACATTTCTGAACCGCAACACCATGGAGCAAAAGGTGAGACACAGGCAAGGCGGCCTTAGCTCATGCTACCACAATAAATATAGTCTGAGCTGTTGCAGCGTGGGGTGTCAAAGCTCTCTATTTCACCATATTGGTGAAAGAGATCAATTTTTAGGCTGGATCAGCGATCCATATGAGCAGATAGGTGTCTCCCCTACTGCTCCCATGGGATTTTAAAAACAGTCAAGGCAAACAGTGGGCACAGGGACCAAATGTGTCACAAGGCCATCTAATAAACTGTCAGGTGTTATCATGTCAATACACTGATTCCACCATTTAAGGCTTGCCCTTTAACCTCACAGTGCCGAGAAATTCAGAGGCACCTATCTTTTAGACAATAGGTCATTCTAAAGTGGTTTGGCAGCTTCACAGGGATGCCCTGTCAGTGTTTAACCCCTAGCTGCTTACCTGCAGCGGTCTGCTGAAATTTGTCTCGTTATTATAGCGAGGCACCATTGAAGCCTTATCTCATTTGTCAGGATTAAGTTTTGTTGATACCTTCTTGATTTATGATATTGGAAATGGACTGGTTTATGATGGTTTAACCTTTGCTCCTAACGTGTGGCTACATTGACTGCTTATTGATCCAGAGCTGTAAAATGAAATGCTTTGTTTATAATATGGTCTATAAAATACTAAACCTGCAAAACAGTGGAGAAAGGACTAGAGCTACTTTACGGTTTTACAAAAGGGTATAAAAAGGGAATCTGAATGTGTTCAGTTTTTGTTTTTCTTTTATTAAATTTCCATCAGGTATACATCTTCCTCTTGTTCAGGGCATTTCAGTAAATCTTTTCAATTTGTCTTTTCCTTTGTCTTCACTCTTCAAGCTTTATTTGTGTTTACATTCATAATTTATTGTCATTATAAAGAAAATGGATTCAGAGTTGACACTAGGTAAGGGCATGCTTGCCACTAGAGGGTAGTCTCTTATGGATTAGATGTTACCACACAGTGAGAGCAAAGCAGTGTTCAGACAATGCAATTTGTATCTTAAAACTTAATATATATATATATATATATGTATATATATATATATATATATATTTAGAATTAAATTAATAATTAATTAATAATTAATAATATATATATAGTATTATTGGTTCCTTTTTAAAATACAGAATATTTTTGTCAGTAGTATTTACATGGACTTCATTTTAAGGAAACAAAAAAATATTTCAGGCTTTCATTTAGTCACTAAATTGTAATTTTAGTGTAAATCATGTCAGAAAATATGCTATTTCTCAAATGCATCATAGGAACTAAAGCTGCCCTTTTCTTTAACTTGATATAATGACAGCCTTAAAATTAATTTCCAGTATCAATGTTGACCCGAAATTGAATGGGATTCACTGACAGCATAATTAAGAACAGACTATAAACATCATGTGCTTCAATAGAGGCAGGGACATTAAAGACAGATTCTTAACCATCTCCCTACACACAGAGCTCAGACAGAGGACAGCCACATGGGCAAACCTGTCTGGATTTAAACATCAATTTAGATTCAAACCTGTTGCTAAAAGCTGCCTACTTTATTTGATGGGAAGAAGTGGGTCACATATGTTTGCCCTTGCAGTCTTTCCTCACATTGTGGAATGGTGGGGCCCCAGCTGCAGCATCAGGGTTTTTAATGAAAATGCAAGGCAATAGAAAACAGGTACAATCCAGGCTTACATTTCCCACGGCTTTGTTAAGAACGACAATGAGACATTGGAGTATGATTTTTAGTGAGTCGAGTGAATGGCGCGGTGGAGTGTGTCCTTCACTCAGGCCCAGGTAGCAACCTGATGCATAGAGACTAGCATCTATCCAGTAGTAGCTACTGTACCTCTGTCTGACTGTAAAGGTGGCTGGGTGCAGTTTACTGCTGAACATGAATGTAAACAGCTTGCAATTGTTTTGATTTTATGTGTACTGTTTATACACTTTGTGCATATATTGTATATTCTATGTCATTCTCATATAGCATATATGCAATTTTAAATCTTAGTTAAATGATGAAATTACAATATTGACTCATTCAATTTCAAATGATAAGCAATGGCTTTTTTACTCATTGGAAAACTGTTCCAGATTGCCAACTACAACATTGTAGTTCATGTTGCCTAAAATTCTAACATAAAGGAAAACATTTTTGTCACTATAATAATTTGATACAGTATTTTGGGTACTTCTTCGTTCATTGAAAGTGTTATTAATTATTTTTTTGTATTACAGTCCCTTTAAAATTAATACATTATTACAATTTTGATATTATTTATTTATTATTATTTGCTTATGAATAGATTTATCATTTTGATTATTTTTCAAACAAAAATGCCAAACTTTATCTGGTGCCAGCTTCTCCAATGTGAAGATTCGCTTTGTCTTATTGTAAGCTCCATATCTTTGGGTTTTGGACTGTTGTTTAGACAAAACAAGACATTTGAAGGCATCATATTGGAGAATGTGCTCAGCATTTTTCACTATTTTCAGAAATTTCGCTGTAAAAAATAATTAATTAACTAATTGTCAGATTAGTCGATAATGAAAATGAGCCCTAGAATACAACTATGTTTCACAATATATTTGAATGTAATATAAAGAATGCAATGTGGCTCATAAGAGAATTACTGTATATGGTCAGATAGCCATGTGTTAGTGGAGATAAAGTGCTCAGAGACTGCAGGGTTCAGACAGGCAGCGATTTGCATTCAGTGGCAGGAGCGTTTACTTTGACAAATAGGAACAGCAAAAAGAGGCAGCCCACTGCCACTTAGTTATTACCAACTCCTTCACTGGTGATTTATTTGCCACTTTTGAAGAGAGGGCATAGCTATTAGGTTATTATTGGGAAAATTAGCCCTGTTTAAGCAGAAGGCTACGACCATACCTGACCCCTTAATATACTTATAATGATGCCATTTACTATACATATCTGAACTTAGCTTCTCATCAGACCTGTGCCAAACAAACTAGCCCAAGGCAGACTGAATACAAATACACGGGGAAGTATCTACTTTGTGCATGTGTCATTCCACAACTGAATTACCTAAATCTGTCGAGCACACACCATTAACTGTGTTTTCCCTTTCACCTGCCTCTCAACATGGATAACATTGTAAGGATTAAAAGGTATTGACCCCTCTCTTTATAAGGATTGGTGGGTGAAATACTTCATTCACTATGTTCCATTTTTGTGATTAAATTGGAATTTAAGTTTGTAGGGTCTGTTTTTCTCTGCTGTGACACCGAGTTCACCATGTCTTGTTTGCAGGTGTGGGCTATTGATCTGGACCTCACATACAGTGACCAGCTAGCCATGACGCAGTTGCTACTGATGATGACTGGAGGAACACTGAATTGCCACACAGGCTGTTTAGAAGTGCCAACGCCAATCAAAGAGAAATGCTGTGAACACCAGATTGCAGCCAAAGTACCATTTTATATTTGTTTATAAGGACAATTTTGATAAAGTTACATTTTCTTGAACATTAGGTTGATTTAAAATGCTATATTTGAAGTTGTATATTTTTACAGTTTCCTCAACAAGAAAGAAACCACCAGTTCTAAAGCTTTTAGAGGATATTATTATACCACTACAGTAATCACAAAAATAGATCAATGTTTTGCTCTTCATTTTTGTTAAATACAACTAAATACTGTAATTACGCACTGAGCTCAATTGGTGTTTAGGTGCGGAATTCATTATCATTTTGATAGATGAGCCTAAATAATCAACACATTAATAATTCATACCATTTTCATTATGCATGTGTTTGCATGCTTGAACACCTCATCAACCTGGTGCCAGGCCTTAAACAATAGAGCTCTTTTATTAGCAGTATGCCTGAGTTTACGCTTGTTAATCTGCGACTTGTATTATTTTATCAAACATTCATTTAGACGGTGGCCTGGTGCTTCAGTACAGCAGTTGAGCCACTGCTGTGGTTAATGGCTTTAGCAGTGGCCATCATTAGGGGTCTGCATATAACAAACACAATTAAATCCCTGTTGGACACTTTTATTGTTGTGTGAGGGTCCTGTATTTGACAACCGCAAACACACACCCATCACAGCGAGTTATAGGCTATCTCCTGAGCTCACAGAGGCTTAGGCCTGCTTTTTTTTGTCTCCCAAAGGTGCCTGAGAACCAGGAACATTTTTATCCTCTTGAGCCCTGCCACTTTAAGTAATCAACCTCTCTAGTGTTACTTATGGCACTTGCATGCTCAGAGCCCCTCTATTATGGTGATGTGTATTGTGCGTTGAGTAGTCTTTTTGTGCATTTGTAGTGCTTTTTGTCTCAAATTGAATGCAAACATTTGCAGTCCCAAAACTGTGGTTTTTTTGATTGGTGTCGTACAATTAAGCTCATCTTGTATTTGGCTTGTCTTCTAAACATTAATTGTTCCTCCCTGCAGTTAATTAAGAAAGGCCCAACAGTTTACCACATGTGCCCCACACTCATCATGTTTACTAATCACACACACTCCCCAAACTCAACAGTGACCCTAAGGACATGTGCATGGGGTTCAGCCGTCTCTACCATTTTACACACTTCACCACCTATTATACTTTAACTCCAAATATTATAAAACATAAAATGATTTAGTAAAGTTTTAGATTAACAGAAAGACTAATGCCAACAATCATACACTTACTTTCTTTTTCTTGTTTTCTTGCTTTTTCTGCAGCCTCCCGTGGTTAATCGGTATGCAGTTATTGGGAGCCACTTGTTTCACTCTAACCTTTCCATGTTATACCATAATGTGTTCTTTATGGTGTGCAAGGCTCATGGAATAGGATTTAACATGAAGGTAAAAACTCAAAATGTACTTGTTTTCCTTTAGTATATGATTGATTTAAATCCACAGATTTTACACATTAAAGTCTGTGGAGTTAGAAAGGAGTTAGCTTACCAGACCTTTTTTCCCGCTTTTTATCTCTGCTTGACGCTAGCACGGCAAGGCTGCATTAGCAGCTACTAGCATAACACACATGAATCTCCGACCAAACTGTTGTTGGCCAAGTTGCATTGTGGGTAATGAAGGCGCCATGTTTTGACAAGAAAGAAGAATGTATGGAATAGAAAGACGATATCTCTAGTTCTGCTGCATTGATTTTGATCTTAAATCAAGAGTCTGACAATGTTATAGGAGTGCAATGCTGCATCGGTGAAGTGCTTTTTTTAATCTACACTATGTGATGATGGAGCTGTTCTTTTGACTCTGTGTTTGTGGCTCTTCATTTTCAGAGGAAGCAAGGCACTGTATTTTCTGTTTACGACAGCAGTGAGCGATGCACTATTGGAATGATGTACGTATTTCTTATTGCATCAAATTCCTATGCACACAGTATTAATGAAATGTAGGGTTCATCGTCAGGAGAAAGAATTCTGAGCACATTTTGGTTTGTTTTACCTCTCTTTGTTGAAATAGACAAGCACATGAAATAAACAGTAGAGGATTAAGTGGGTAAAAGACTTCTCCAGATTGAGGACAATTCCTTTAGAGGATGAAGATGCCCCATCTGGCTTTGTAAATGTTTTTACAACCTCTAGAAGTTAAGCAGAGGGTTATTTAACATATTTTTTACTTAAATCCTTTAGCTTACATAGTGCTGTAACAGATAAATCAAGCTGAGCTCATCCCCCTAAAGATTGAAGATGTTGCCCGCTGAAAGTTTCATTTAACCACCACCATCAGACGAACAGGGTGATTGTTTCTTAGCTGGCAACATGGGGAGCATTAGTAAACTCGTTTGTTTGGGGTGTCATTAATAGAACTGTCTCAGAAGATCTCCAGGGAGCTCTGGTGACCTTTGCTCGCAATCTGTCAGACATTCATCAGGAAATATCGCCCTCTAAAATGCAAGGAGAAACCAATTTTAAGGTACCATGTTAATGACTTATATTGATCTATATTATGAAACTTGCATCTTGAGTCAAGCTTTGGTCAGCTGGAATTAATGCTGAAGAAAATGTAACCAACATTTTGTTTGTAAATATAATGACATTGATATATTTTCAAATAAAAGACTATTGTGTGGAATAATTATGGATAGTAACTTCTTTTATATTTTGTTTTTGGAGGACCTGATCAAGGACATAGAAGACGTACTGCAGATGACTGTTGAGAACAAGATGCGAGCAGTGGAGGATAAACTGGCTGCTTAGACAGCTGCTTCACCAATAAACTACTGGCCAGTTAGGTCATGTCTTTTTCAACTTAAATGTCTATATACACTGTGACTACATAAACCCTGGAGATGAATCAATGTTGATCAAACACAAATTGCCAAATAAATTCCTAAGAAATATTGTCAGAATCTGTCTTGAACCTTTATAATGATTAGTTGTGTGATCTGTTTGAATATAATTAATATAATAATAATAATAATATTGGAAAATTACAGCTTTTAATGGCATACAGTAAACTATGCACAAGGTAATTCCACTGGGGAATCAGTAGGCTTCATTCATGAATTTATTAAAGATTCATGCATTCAAATTATATAAAGCAGTTTTATTTTGTGTTGGAAACTGCAGATTAATTGTGCTTAAAATACTACAAGTGAAGATGTAGTGTGGATGCACTGCATAGTATCTTGACTTTGTGCCCAGATGTATACAACATAGATGAGAATGAGTGTATTGTTTAGTGAGATGTTCCATAATACATTGCCTCTGTAAACCTGTGGCTACACATTTCTTTGGTCGGTTGATGAAAAAGTGGTTGGTACTGGCTGTAATTTGATTGCCAAAGGACTCCTGTAAATTCTTTATCAAAGAGTGTATTGTGAAGTTTTCAGAAATACAGTATTTTGTTGTTGAAAATGTACTAAAGGATGTGTTATTTTTCATATTTGTACATGTATTGTTTTCAGGAGAAAAGTTGTGAATTGTAAAAGTTGAAATGAGTTGATTTTATAAATGTTTGCATTCAATCTGTTACTACAAAATTATTTGATGATACGAAATTCTGTTGGTTTGAGGAGCTAAAACATCACTAATCACCCACACAAACCAACCAGGTTTATTTATATACAATGTATACATATGTGTATACAGCATGTATATCTTTTAATATGGAAATTCATAATACATGTGTATGCATACTTGACTTAACATGTTGGCTTTTTGTGGCCCATGTTCAGTATTCATTCTGGCTTATATGGAGAAAGTGTGGTTCAGTTGTGCGTGCTGTCCGTGGTGCTGATCTACAACAGACAACTGAACGTTTATTGGAAATATTTCACCAAGGGCTTCAGTGTCTTTGAGAGTGTCTTGGATCTAGTTTGTAAAGGAGGATGTGCTGGTGGTGTTCATGTGGTCAGGAGCCTAACAAAAACACTGATTACTACTGGGGTCAGTAATGGTCAAAGTTGCAAAGGGATTATTTGAAGCAATGGTTATGGCCCCTGATAACCAAGTTCAGCATACTTATCTTGATAAATAAAATAAAAAGTAAATATAAAATGAAGACAGAAAACTAATAACGCGGAAAAAAAAGGATATTTCAGCAACAAGTCATTCATTACACTCACACATATTGGACTGTTGTAAAAAAAATTGTAAAATTATAAACGATAGAACTTAATGATAAATTAAATGTAGGCTAACCTTTGTTATTTTATAGGGTGGCAGGCAAAGACAGTGTATAAAAGGTGGCAGGGTGTGAGTATAGTGCGATCTGAAAGGCCGTCACTTCACACATGACTAATATCCGGTGAACAAACTGTCGTAGTCACAAATTGTGTTGAAGAGGAACAACTGCACAGCGCTGCGTTTCCCACCGGACGACTTTCGCAGGAGAACCAGGTCTATATGCAGCAAACACTACACAGCAGCACCACGTAAGCGCTCAGTCAGAGAGCTGCTTTCTTCACAGGTCTTTTAACCGGTCAAAATAAATTGTATGTGTGTGTTCAGCATGTGTATCCGGACGTGTTGCTCTGTGTAGCGAAATATCTTCCGCAGAATAACTTTTTGTTTAGTTCACAAACAGGGACTGTCTTGTTTGCTAACCTTAGCTCACGTTAGTTGCTCATGTACATGTAACATTAAACGGTCCCATGCCCTGTGTCCTTTTCCCGCTGGTTTGAAGGACGTGTCAGTTGATACAGCATGTTTTGCTGTTGTACATCAGCTGATTTAAAATGTCTGTACATTTCATCTATGGCTATTAGTCAGAGCTCTGTCTGTGAGTAATTTACATGCGGCCCTGATACAACACAAAAGGTGAATAGCTAACTGTACTTTTAGGATAAGTCATGAAGGAGGTGTTTAGGAAGATACACAGCATCTTTTTAAAGATCGCCCTGTTTCCGAGCACATTTGGCAGGACAGGCCCGCGGCCAGCTGCCTCAGAGGTGTTGACCTGCCACCTGCTGCAGCGTAAACTCCCGCCGTGGACTTCATACTGTGTCCGCTACAGCTCCGTTCACAATGACCAGTTCGGACTGTCCAACTTTAATTGGAGAGTACAGGGATCCAACTACCAAATACTGAGAACAGGCTGCTTCCCCTTTATAAAATATCACTGTACCAAAACGCCTCCACAAAACCTGGACTTTGAGGACACATTTTTCACCATGTTGAAAGTTCTTAATCTGGGTCAGTAAATGTATTTAATGCTCTGCCTTATATAAAATACACATTATATTTAATTTTTTAACACTGCAGATACTACATAATCAATGTATCCTTTTATTGCAGGCATCCCTTGTTTGGCCTATGGCATTGGTTGCTGGATGGTGGTAGGAGCTGCAGAAACGGTGCAGACAAGTGTTGGACCTGTCACAGTCTATTTCGCTTACAAAGAAGAAGAAGGCGCACAGTATTAAACCATGAACAAAACGCTATTTTGAGTGTGTTTGCAAGAGGCTCTTGTCTGCCAACTGCTGTAGCCTATTTATAACCGTTCCCCAGGTGATGTTGTAGTGGACCTATATTGACAAAAGTCAGTCCTGCTCCTATTGTCTGACTGCAAAGGTTCATTTGTGTTTAATTATTTAAGATTTAAAAGTTGCAGTGAAGGAGTCAGTTATGCTTGTTATTACACCGACACACAATACGGACAGTGTTTGTTCAGAAAGCTATAACTTTCCATTAAAGTATAATGAAAAGTTTAGGATTTCTCGGAGAATAGACTGTGTGACACCTTTTCCTGGAGGTTTTCACAGCGATGTTTGTGAATATTGTACCAGCCTTTAGTGCATGTATTCAGAGTTAATACATTGTAAAAGTATATTATTGCAACAAATATTAAAGTGTATGTAATGGTTTTCATGCCACATGGATTTAACACCTGGGTAGGTCATAAGGGTAAGCCAGCTTCTCAAGATGAAGTCTTGAAAAAATGCCATTGTAAATAAGTAATTTCCTTCAAAGCCCAAGTCTTAAAAAGTATAAAAAATTCACATAAGTGATACCAAGTGGCACAATTTATTTGTCTTCTGCTTGATTTTGTGGGACAAATGCAGGAATTTAAATAACCCGGTTCATTTATTTAAAGGTAAATTAGTTGTCACTCTGCATGCAACAGATAGTCAATAGTGTTAGAGAAAGAACATTGACAAGACAGGTCTGATAAAATGGGTTTTAATTACCAAAGTGTGGCCTTTGTATAGAGACCTCTACATCCCTTCCTTCGGGCCTCCACTGGCCTTTGATTTCTGGTAATGTGCTTTGCTGACATGGCACACTTGCCTCTGCTGCAGAGTCCTGCTCCCTCCAAGAGGCAGGTTGACAAACTGCCATATTGATCTCATCACTCCTCAGCATCTACTAATAGCATTTATCTGTGACCTCAATTTTCTGGCCTTGGCCTCTTCATTTTTAGCAACAATGAAACAACGAATAATTTCTTGTTGTACATGTAAATCAATGCACCTTTTGACTTGAAGGCTGCGATATTGGCCTACATGATGTTCATGATGCACCGCCTCTTCACCTCTTTGTGAGCGTCCTGTTTTGTAGAACTTGCTCATCCTATGGAAGAACAGTTTACAGGGTAATTCAGTTTAATATAAAAATATATCATTGAATGTTCATTCCTCATGGTCTTAAGATGGGCATCTGCATTTGTTTGCAGGCCTAACCAACACTTAAGAAAAGAAAGAAACTGCTTTTCTCTGCTGAAGCAAGCACACTAATTACTGGTTGAGATATTAAACCAATATTTAAGGTCCCTGGATGTACAGTAATTAGCTTTTTTTTTAATTCTAAGCAATGTAACCTTTTTTGTGTAAAGAAATGTCCAAACCTCATGCAGAATTCATGTGCAAAATCCTCTTAAACAGCGTGATGACACCATACTATCTCTTAATCATACTAATTGCCTTGAACATTTAGACACACTTATGGAAATGTGACCCATTGTATCAGGCTTCCCTTAAAACCCCCTGCTTTCATTTCCAACCTTTCATCAGGACTGAAAGTGTGCATGGGGAATGCTCAGGCAACCATGTCTTAATTACTCATTGACCCTTTGACCCACAAGCTGCATTGATACCACTGTACAGCCAGACACAATTGCATGGGGTTGCAACTGACTGCAGCTTTGTGTGTGTGGCTATTACAGGATGATATGAGTCAGTGAAATCTAAACTGTGGAGCATGTGAGTACATTGTATTTGTTTTCAGGACTTCACCTTTGAGTCACTCTAAACTGCAGGGGAGGGCACCGCTTCAGCTCCAGCGGAGGCTTAGCGTTACACATCGAAACCTCAGTCACCACCAGTGCAGGTCTAGGGTATCTGGACTGCAAATGAGTTGCTGTAAATGAACCAAATATATCAGCATTTGGTGCGAGATTGATGCCTTTTAATAGCTGTGGTAGTCTTGTCCTGTATTGAAGTGTCTAAATTACCCAGCACACATCTAATGTGGTAATGAACAAAGAATGAATGTCTGTTTGGCAAATTTAATTGCATGCTGAAGCTGGTAATAAGTTTTGTCAAGGTGAAATCTTTAAATACTTGTACTGTTTAGAATTTAGGTAAGTAAAGGAAAACAAGAGCTGAAATGGAGTGTGGTGTTGCTGTAAATTGTTAATGTTCAACGGTGAAATTGCTAATCAACTTGCAGAGACTTGTAATTATCTTCTAATTAGCTAATAAGTTCTCAGTTTATTCAGTGCAAAAAGAAATTGCACAAACCATGTTCATCTTTTTGAAGTGGTTGATGCAGCCGATTCTTAAATCAATTATTTAGCAGGAAAGTCACAGCAGGTTTTTCTTTGTCATATAGATATATGGCTTGGCAGAAACAATTATTGTGTGAACAACCCCTGCAGCTATACTGGCGAGGTTATCATTATTAAGCCTCTGGATCGGCCACCAGCACCGTCTCCGCGCTTGCTGCAGGAGCAGCAGGGGTACCAGAGCCATCACTCAGATCAGTTTAAGGATCACACTTGGAATTACATCTTAATGCAGAGGTGTCAGCCAACATTGTCACAATATTTGCTGTGAAATGGCACTTTTTGAATTATAATGTGACAACGGAAACATAAAAGCTCATTACTTTTCAACTAGAAACCTCTGCAGTTGCAGACATATGGACACTTTATATCAGCTTTGAAAGAGTAATACTTAAGCAGAGTGAGAAACATCAAAATTATTGTTTTTTTCAGTAGTTAATAATTGCTGACCTTTTCTCATTGACACTTGAATCACTTCTTTTTCTTTTGGAGGGGTGATAGTGTACTGAAGCTGTTAAAAATCTATTATGGCATATTTCTTCACCCAAGGGATGACAAGGGGCACCATAACTACCCCCCCCCCCACACATACACACACTCTTTTTTATCTTATCTCTATGACAAGTTATATATGTGTTTGTATGTGTGTTGGGGGAAGGGAAAGTATTGAAACACTATGCCTGCTGTGCCAATCAGCATTGCCAAAGCTACTGTCAGTGGGTGGCTAAAATGTCTGTCAGTCATCTATTCTGGCCGCTTTGGTTCAAGACCACTCCCAGCTGACATTAGGACTAAGTTGCAGTAAATACAAATTCTGGACAATTTCACCAAGGTTCTTTTATATTCTAATTTTCATTTAAAGTGTGATAAACATGCTAATGGATTATTCTTAGAGTGGATCCAATATAGTTTAATATATCATTGTCACTGCTTTCACTGTGTTTAGTCGATGCCCTTAAGCATGTGCACTTCCGTTTTTTTCTTCAAGATCAAGTTGATTATTGTTTTGTTTTTCTTTCTTGTTGATGATGGCATCATGTTCGCTTCATTCATACTCAATGCTTACTCTGTTAACATTAAGAGAGTAATGGATTTTAATATTTTTTCCACGACTTATCGGGAGAGTTAAATGAACTATCCGTTTTTATTATATATTATGCAGTATTTAAAGTTTCAGCTCATTAAAAAACAGACGCCCTCCACACCCCCCAGGCTGTCTTTTACCCCCCACCAGCATGCAGTCAGGCTCCTCTAGCCACGGGCTCTGCTTGATCTGTTTTTCCTAAGTCAAAATTGAAATGCTCAGAAATATTTATTTATTTGCGTATGTCTTTTATTTCACCAAAGAACAGCCTAATGTCTTTGTAGCTTAAACAAGCGGCATCAGTGGATCAGAAAAGGGAGTAATGCATGGTTTTGTTTGCATGATATAATTTGTTACATTGCATATATGTTTTATCATTCAGTTCAACATAAAATATGTTGTATAAAAAATACTGCATGTACATTCATTTTGCACCACAGCAGGCCCCTTGTGTTATTTGATTTCCCTGCTTTTTACTTGCACAATAAGCAGTAGCCTACACAGCAACTCAATGCCAGACTGCAGAATTACATTAAATACACTGATACTGATGCTGCATACAAACATAGAAATGGAATAAATCAATTTTTGTCCTCAGAAATGCTTCACATACTTTTTGATGCAGCGTGATCTCCAATCTTTCTGCAAATGAGCTGCAGTCCCTTGTAATGGTTTCTGCTCCTCGTGGGAGGCCAGTGTCTCAGAAAAGCTGCTGATTGAGGGAGAAATGTAATACAGGTGTAAAGCAGACTTGATAGGGGTCTTACACGAGGGTTATGCATTTTAACAGTGATATACATACTGTTACATATTTATCAAAGAATATGGAATTTGCTGGGTTGACGCTTTCTGGCCTGCAGAGATTTGTACATTTCTGCTTTAGTGTTGTTAACTCTGGCAGAGAGGGTGGCTATTATGTTGAATTAATAGGAATTAAGGGTTTAAATTGGTTAAGTAAGCACTTCATTAATCTTGAGTGGATTGCTGTGTGTGAGAGGTTTATAGGTGATGTAGTCCGCTAGTGCTTAGATGAAAGAAAGGGAGGGAGTTCTGAATTAAAAAGCTGGTTGGTGCTCAGTAGATATAGACAAAAACTTCCAAATAATCTACATAATGTAGAGCTAAAACGATTAATCGATTAGTCCATTGACAAAAAGATAAATTTGCAACCATTTTGATAAGTGAGTAATCATTTCAGTCATTTGTTGAGCAAAAATAGTGACAAAATGTTACAATTTCTCTGCTTCCAGGTCCTCAAATGGGAATATTTACTGCTTCTCTTTGTCATATATCATAAACGGAATACTCTTGACTTTTAGTCAGACAAAACGAGAAGATGTCACCTGGTGCTTTGGGAAGTTGTGATTTGATTTGTTCACAGTTTTTATTTTCAAAACGATTAATTAAGGATTCTAAAAAGTAGTCAGGTTTATCGATAATGAAAATATGAAAATGAAAATGAAAATAACTGTTGCATCCCTAATATAATGTACACTACATGTTCTGCTCAATAATGTATCTACTTTCTAACGTAACTTTGTTATATATTATGTATTTAAGACTATGTGAAAGTAAACCCTAGCAAGGTTCTTGCAAAGTCCTTTAGAGCCTCGCTGGCTGCATTTCTACAGTATAACATGCTGATGGTGCATTGTACGTACTGTCCAAGGCTACAGTTCTCTACCTCAGGATATTTTGTATACATACACTATTTTCCAACTTTTACTGCAAGACACGGACTGAAAATGTAGGGATTTAATTAAAGACTCCCTTTGAATGTTGAAACCTTTAAGCAATATGTGATTGTTCAATAATCTTTTGCCCTCAGTCTGGACATGGCAAGAGCTGCTGTAAGTGAAGTTATGGCGTGGGTCAGTTGGAAGCGTCTGCCTCCCCGAGCAGAGGTGGACTAATTGAGGTGTGTTTTTATCTGGGCTTGCTAATGATGATGAGGGTGCTGGAGAAGTAGACTGTCCCCTTAGGCTGAGGAATAGCATGACTTAGCCAACCTTCTGTACTTATTGTCCAACAAAAGGGGAATTCACTTAATGCAGTGCTTCAGAAAAGTGGATAATTGTGGTTACAATCAATAAAGTAACAGAGCGGAAAATGAACGGTGTGTGTGGTGTAGCTGTGTTGTAGATATTAGACGGAAATCGAAAGGAGCGAGGTTCTTGTTTTTGTGTTTGTTTCAGCCAAGTCATCAAACGAGAAGTCGATCCCAGTTTATGCAAACAATATACATATACAGGCAGGTGTGTGTGTGTGTGTGTGTGTGTCCACTGAGTCACCCAGCCCTTCCCCCAGAAGGGGGGGTAGGTTTGGTTGGATGAGCCACATTGTTCCTGTGCGGCCTAGTGACATCGCTGTAGGGCAGAGAGGGATGGAACCTGAGAGGGGTGACAGTGATAAATAGCCCTTTTAATAACAGCTGCCCCACTTGGCCAGCTAGTCCCAGTCAGTGTCCTCTGTGTATTTATGCCTATGTTTATTTATGCATCCATAGCATGCAGGAAATCACCACCGCAGGGGTACAATCATTCTTTTTTTGTGGTTGGGGGGGGGGTGGGGGTTGCAGTGGTTTAACTTTGGGAGGGGGTAAGTTAGCTCATCTTAAACCGAGCAGATATTAATTTAACCCTCAGGTTGATCTGTCGGTATGTCTGTGCTGAAATATACATATACACCACATCTGAGAGAGGAGTCTAGCTATGATACTTGAATTGCAAACAAATCTCCTGAAGTACAAAGAAAGAAAGGATTATAGTTTAATGTGCATGTCACAGTTTGGGATCTCTCGACGACGAGATCAAGAGAGACATTAAATTTGTATATGCCATCATGAATTGTGCAAATGTTTTTCTCCAGTTTCTGAGGACAAATTCAGTGTTCTGACTACCACACAAGAATCCATGGATGTACGATAACTTTGTAGTATAGTGGCTTGTCTGAGCCTTCAATCTGTGTGACTGAAGTCAAAAACCTTTTGTCTGCTGAAATATGACCTCAGGCCCAAGTCTGTGAATAGGGAGAGGGGAGGCTGTAGATCAGAGGTGTCAAAGCTTCTTCCCGGAGGGCGATGCCGGCGCTGTTCTCACTCAAACCAGTTCCCTCCCTTTAATTGGTTCAATTAGTTAAGTATCCATATACATTATTGCGTATGCATTTTTCATGACTCTTCTTAACGCTCCGTTTAAACAGAACAACTTCCGGCTATGATTTGCCATTTGGATGAATGTCAAGGAGACTAAATGATTGCACTAATTGAGTAATTAAAAGCAGATGTTGGAGCAAGAGCCAACAGCATACACTTTAAACACTTTGCCCTCCAGAAAACCTACAGTGTTTTTGACACCCCTGTTATGTATGGTTATCCCAGAGGTGCCTCTGTAATAGTTACAGTTTCACCCATGTGATTATTCAGTTAAAGTCTTTGCTATTGAACAAAAATTGTGTTTTTAATGCTATTTTAACCATGGGAAATGGTCTGGAAAAGAAAAGCCCATCATGCAGCCTAATGGCCAGACTCAGTGGTGCACAGATTCAGCACAAGCTCTAGACAGGCAAAGCACGGTATCTCCACACTTGACCTATCACTCTTACCCCCCGCTGTCCTCTGGTGGGACGCTATTGGCCTGTACGAGACTCTTTTGAGGGACATGATGTTATGTTGAAGGTAATTAACATTGGAAATGTGCCAGTAATGAGAATCCGGGTGGCATCAAATCGCAAAGGAACAGAGTGTATTTCCATGGTTTTGACAGCTGTGGGGATTGGAGTGGTGCTGGAAGGCTTTACAAAGTGCAGATCAATAAGTAACTATTTTCCTATTAAAGAGAAATTACTTGGACATTGCACTAAGATAGCTTGTGGCTCTTTCACTTCCCACCGGCTGTGGAGGAAAGGTTTCTTGTTGAAGGACGGTTTGTGTAATTTTGTCTTGACTGAGGTGGTATTTGCTTTTCTTTCATTCTGGTATTTTAGAAATAACTTCACTGAAAAGAGGTGGTGGTGGGATTCTGGACCCCCATAACCCCGATCCCAATAGGAGAAAGAACTTGAACTTGGATCCCATGGTATTTATTAATGATTGTACCTGGTTGTAGTTTTTATTTGTGTTTTTCTCAGAAATGCAGTGAAGTCACAAAAACCACAAATCCGTCCTTCAGTCATGTCCAGTAGGCTGCAGCTGGTGCCTGAACATGTCTGACTGTAGGTTTATGTAATGGTCCTTATGAATGCTTTCACTGTCACATGTACTGTCACAGACATTTTTACCAAATATTTTAAATACGATTTGATTGCCCGCGACTGTCTATATCCATCCCACTGTTCACATTTGTAATGGACAATATTGATCTAACAAGCCATCAGACAGATGTAGCATAGCTTCTCTAAGAAAAATATGAGAAAAGTTTCTCATTATCAATAAAAAAAATTGTAATTATTAGTGCTGAAACAACTGGTTCCAGCTTCTAAAAATGCAAGGATTTGTTGCTTTCCTGTGTTCTACATAATTTTAGATTGAATATCTTTCAACTGATTTGTCAATTGAATAACCACTAAGAAAAAGAATAGTTTGTTACAGCCCCACTAATGGTTCATTCATCCACATTACAACAGAAGAGAAAATTAGCTAAAACACTATAACATGTCCTGTAAATGTTAAAATTAGATCTTGAGCAGACCAAAATTTGAATGCCAGTTCACAGTTCATAGGGATTACATATACATTTGAAAATGAGTTGTCCAGATGTCAGAGTATTTTTGCACTACCCTTTGTGTGATCAGACTAAATAATGCCATATGAATAGTGTTATTTTCAAGGACCTCTGACAGCAAACACTGTTTCAGAGCATTTTCAGTTCAACCTTTACTGTCTTCCTATCTTCCTATTTTGGCTGTTTCACCTGTAAGAAATTACATATTATATAGAGAAGGTAATAATTGCCTACTTAAATGCCAGATGCAGTCAGGATATTCAAAAGCAGTGGAGAGAGTTGATGACAAATTTTGTTTTAATAAATCTCTAGGCCACTAGCGTGGCTAATGAACTTAGTAATTACTCATCACTGGTTGGAAGAGTTTAGCCTGGGTGAGATGAAAGCAGTGGCTGCTGGGAGCCACAGGAATGGCACAACAGGCAACAATCAACACAGTGTCTGCACAACAATCAATCACAACTGTCAGGCCCTTAACAGTCAGAGTAATTTGCTGGTGTTTTTCAGAAATGAGTACACCTTGTAAAATGTAGCTAAGATCACTTTCCCAAACACCTTGCAGCACAATAGTTTTAAACCAATGAAATTTGTGTCATATGATTTATCACAGTGCTTTTGGAAAAATATTATTTTTAGCTAAAGAACATTTTCCATGAGCTCAAATTATTCCACTCAAGCCTGAAGTCACCTGATCTTACAATACAATGTACTTTGTGGTTGAATGTTGACATTTCTTTACAGTTTTAGTGCTTTTAGGCTCAGTGTTATAGCTCGGCAGTTTCTGTTTTGTTTTGTTTTTCACTTTGATCTCTAGTCAGTCACACATTTGATGTCATGAGTATGGGACTAAATTACATTTTGGTAGGTCACGAAACAATGAAATATAAAAAAAAACATGAGAAATGAGAAACGTTTTTACTTATATATATACATACTGCACTGTATGCACATATAAAAACTCACAAACATTTCAATATAGGCTACAGTATGTACATTGATAGACTATGTATATAAAATCTATATTAATCTGTCTATTTACAGTATAACACACTATTGAACATTTAAATATGAATTGTGGTGTTTTACTGAACATCTGTTAAACCACAGTGATATTTAAATACGAGTCAGAGCAGGGTGGTGAGTAATACTGGACTATTCACAGATGCTCCTTTCTGCAGAGCTCTAAATCATGTTTCTTAATTCCCAGAGCCACATCTCAATCATACTCCTTGCTAATTTGAGAGCCACCCTCATTTCATTTTAAACGATTCATTTTTGGCAAATTTGTAAATGGCCCCGATGTGTTCCACAATTTAGTCAATTACTGTTTCAGCCAGCAGGACTCCGGGGACCAGGAACATACAACGCCTGGAGGTACCATCTCAATAATTGTTTCAGAAAAGTTGGGAATGGATTGCTAACGCTCTGTTCCACTTATTGAAATGTCAATTGGAGCCAAGACCCTTTTACTTCTTTTCTCACTCTTTCTCAGTACAGTGTGACTGCCTCACCTTTCCTTTTCCGTCTGAGTCCTAACCATTACTAGCAGGATAAAACTGAGCTTGATATTTCACAACATTTAATCCTAAACAATATTTATTCTCGTGATGATTGTCCTCGCAGACATTATTTACCAGGAATTAAACTGGGTAGTAATGGTTTAGAGTTGCTTCTTTAATGTTTATCTGAATTAATCCATGACTTACAGTTTTCCTGTCAATTGTAAAATAATAATGTAGCAGATCATTTTACTTTACTTTACTTTATACTGAAATGGTTCATTATTAATTAGCTGGATAAAATTAAGAGATGACAATAATCCAAATTAGGTCTTAATGGGTGCTAATTAAGAGGAGAATCCTTCTTTATGGAACCAAACGGCATGACCTGCAGACCCCAATTAATAAAGTTATTATTAGCCATTTCCCTGTGTTTGGCTGATCTGGATCTTGTTCAGTTGAAGACAAAATATGTTACAAAAGCCTGTAAAAATGTGCTTCTGTTTGTTTTGCCACAAGGTCCCTCACCCATCCTTTGAGCCAATTAACCTGCGATGAGCCTGTTGGTACAACGCTGATTAATTAGAGCAGGGAAAGGATCTACACATGATGCTGTGGGGAAGCCCTCAGATGAGCCCAAGATAGTATTTGTCTCTTATCTGTTGCCTTTGTTCCCTCATGTGTGCACCGAAACACACATTGAATTGTTCATGTAGAGTCATCTCAGTCATCCACACAGTGTGATGCAGGTCATGCTTTGAAACATCAATCAGAAGGGCAGCTTTAAACATACTTCCCTCCACAGTGTATATCACAGTCATTGTTAATAATAGAGAACAAACGTGTGCCGTGTGTACGTCCATACTGTGGGTCAGCGGAATGTGTCTGTTCTGATTACTGGATGGGTAATTTTGTACTTCTGTGCGTAAGACCTTCAGCTCTATTCTATAATTAACTTTTGCCTGCGCCCATCAGGCTCCATTCCACACTTGATGTGTCCATAGTGACTGTTACATGCAACCAGCTTGCCATTCAGTATGTATTAAGCTGTCAGAGTGGGCTGCTCTCCCAAGCTGCCTGTCTTCACTGAACAACCCAGCCTATTAACTCCTATTGACTGTGACACACATGTCCCTCCAAAATGAGCGGTTCCGTATTGATTTTTCCTGAGAGCTGCTCACTTCCCCCTTTCATGCCGCCAAGGGTGAGATCTTTATCCTGACTGATTGTATATGTTCATCGTATCAGAGCAGTGTTGTTCATTTGCCATTTCAGACCCATGAACCCTCTTCTGCTCTCCCCCTCCTGTGCATCACGGCTACTTGTATGCAGCTAAGTCTCAATGAGACAATTAAAAGGCCTGACTCCCCTGTGTCCCCTGTAACACTGCGGTCAAATGGAGTTGCAGACCTTCCACACGGCACA
This sequence comes from Gymnocephalus cernua, assembly GCA_023631565.1. Classification (NCBI taxonomy): domain Eukaryota; kingdom Metazoa; phylum Chordata; class Actinopteri; order Perciformes; family Percidae; genus Gymnocephalus; species Gymnocephalus cernua. The sequence continues at coordinate 25,124,953 of CM042431.1, read as the reverse complement.
AAGTCTCCCTGCAGCTTAATACAGCACACGACATAAGACATGACAGCCAGCTCCTCTCCCCCCACTAACACACTGCCTCCCAATCGATGAACCGGAATAGAAGGGTGCCATATCCTCTCAGTGACGCTCTCTCTAAATGCTACAGCCAAAATGATCTCTGACAGCATGTATCGACGTCATATCAAGCTCCACCATTGAGAGAAAAATGATTATCTGCTGGTGAAATCAGTTATTGACATGCTGTGGAATAGCTTCCCTTCCCCAAGGGATTTATTGATACAGTTTATGGTATACAAATATTTATCTAATATGTGTCTGAAATAGATTTGTCTAGTTTAGGTATACAGTGCGTGTGTCTGGTCTGGTCTATGGATAGCCCATAGAGGGCTATCAATGCCTCGCTCTCTCTCCTCTGCCACTCAACCATGACTCTGCCTTTCCTTCCCGTTGGATGCCGTTTTTACAGGCAGCATGAAATTGCTTTAGCTGTTGCGACTCCATCTTGAAGTCAATAGTAAAACATGTTGTAATTACATTTTATTGCCTCTCACTCTAGAAAATCAAAATGGCTTTACTGCGGCCATCATATTGTAAATGCATGTAAACGTGCTACGTGTCTGACTGTTAGTGGAGGAGGTACTCAAACCCTTCACACAAGTAAAACTAGAAATATCTTAGTGAAATGTGAATAATAGTCCTGCATTTCATTTACTTAAAGCTCCATGTGATGACTTTTTCATTGGGAACTATTATCTTTTCATTTTTACCAGCGTTGTCATACATTACAATAGGATTTAAGATACAAATTAGCAAAGCGGTACTTGAAGTACAGTACATGCACTTTGTCATTTTTACACTTGAATCATTGACAGATTTTCTTGTGACTTCATAAGTCGTGCAAATATAACCACAGAATGCTGGAAAATGGCCATGCTTCATCTGCTCGTATTATCTTCCTTATTGGAAAAAACAAAGTACATTCATAACTGCCACTACTTTTGCTGACAGCCAAGACAGGGATTCATCTTTTCATTTTAGTTTATTCTATTCACAAATTATTTAAAAAGAGGCTTGATACAAGGTAAAACATTATGCAGCGTAGGTTAGAAGCCAAGAAAAAGGCTTATAAAGATACCACTCCTCTATGTTACACTAAGTAGCAGTGAAAATTAGAAAAAAAAGAACAATAAAATAGGGTGAAAGTGTACAAAATGGGATGAATTACAATAAGTCAAAAGTGATTGTTGATTAGTGACCTTTTCAAATGTGTTTTGAATGATGATAATGTAGATGTTGATTGTAGTGATGCTGGTAGATTGTTCCAAAGAGATGGTCCTCTGTATTTCAACGTATATTGGTTAATGGACTTCCGACAAAATGGGAGATAAAAGTCCTTAGAGTGTCTTGTATTGTATGAATGAATCACTGTGGACAGCATAAAACATTTTTGGAAAGTGCTGGGCAAGTTTTGGGTCAGGTGTGCGTTTTTATACATAAACACAAAGGTCTGATATATGTTCACATAAAAAAAAATGGATTGATTGAAGTATGTTTTCTCAAGACCAAAGGTGTTTGACCAGAGAGTGAAAACTCACCATAGACACATTTTTGGTGATACCCTCTAAATAGTGTCTAATGATGTAGAAAAAAATAACAGGACTCTTCTTATCCCATAATGCCAGCACTAGGGCCTTTTTTCAAACATTCTGTCCTAGCAGCTTTTATCAAAATTAGATGAACTCTAACCAAACAGATTTGTCACAAGATTGAGCTTCTTCTCCCTGGTATTATTGTTTTATTGTACAACAAATGTTATATTGATCTTCCACCTCTCGTAGCACCTGAACTTGAGGTGACCTCAGATGTTTCGAGTTAGAAAGATTCGTCCCTGGCTTTTAAATCATACCATTTTCTTTGTTAGTTACATCTCATTTCTGTAAAAGTTGATGTAGAGAAAGGGGTTCTAGGCCCAATACTCTACTAGGCAAAAGAAAACAAAACAGATATCAGATCTCGATGTTGAAGGAAATATCATTGTATGATATTGATTTTTGCAGACAGGCACAAGGCACACTGACCTTTTCTCTTCGATGATACACGGTCGCGGCCTCGTGAACATGACAGACAGTCTCAGGTCAAATACCGCTGTCACCCATCCTCCGCTGTGTCTCTATTACTGTCTGTTGGCTTTTTGGCTGACTTATTGACCAGCTCTCATGCTCGTTACTCAACAGAGGAGTAGTTTGCTGTGATTGATACCACGACTACTCTAAGACCACTCTTAGCCCCCCTCCTCTCTCCTGTCCAAATCCTATCTGCAGTTTTAAAGCCATGAGTGGGTTTCATTAATGGTCTCTCCTGTTTATGACACCATAATTAGAGTTGAGGAAAGGCACCTAACTACCACGGTTCCACCATACTGAGAAAGTCAATAATGCAAGCCCAACAACTTCTCACACAATTGAGCCCTGTGGAAAATCTATACGCTCTGCTGCTCAATGTCTTTATTGTGCTGTTTTAGAAGAGGCCACCTTATTTGTTAGTGTTTTGTCTTCCACTTTTAACTAATCCCACAGAATTGATTATTAACACCAGCTATATCATTTAGCTTCCAGCAGCCTCCACAGAATAGATGATGTGTGGGATGTATTCTCGTGCAGCCAGAGTGCGACACTATGTTCAGTATGGCACGCAAAGCCGAGCCTTGTGGACATTTACCTGCTTTTTATTTGTTTTGTGCTCCACCTCATGTACATGCAGCAACTCCTGTAAAAACCCAACCAGGCTGACCGCTACGCCTGGGTTATTGTGTGGAGCAGGTCATGGGGGATATTACATTAGATTGCTTTCCCAGAAAATAATTCTGCCAGGTGGTCTACTGGGCTTTTCTCCGTGTATCTGTCAGACAGGATCGCATGCAGTTACACAGAGAAAGAGAATTGTTTGACTACACACAAATACACCCTGTTTTTTTTTTTTTTTTTTTTTACTCACCCATCTGTCTTTTTAATTAAAACAATAACAAAAAACAGCTAAGGGAGTACTTGAGCTTGCAAACTAATATGTAGTGTTGCAGGATGCAGCTTAGATGATGAAAGAAATGTTGCTTTATTTTAACTGAACATGTTATCAGTGTTAACGTAAATTCAATCATTCAGGAACCACACTGCTAGTTAAAAAAGAATATCCCAGTCTGGCACTTGTGCCAAGCTCTTGATATATGTTCTTTGTTTTCTCTAGCACAGGTTAGAGTGAGACATCACATCAGGGAGGTGGTTTTGAACAGAATAGTGTGTATGGTCTTTAAATGCTCAGCAGATGGTGTTCCTTTCAACTAAAGACAAGTAAGGTTTTATTTTATTTAATTATAGCCCAATATTGCAAAGCATGCCTTAAAGGGCTTCACAAAAGAAAGAGATGAAACCAGTGGCCACGTAAAGCAAAAGAGTTGGAATTAAAATAAGATTCTGTTCTTAGTGCCGTTGAGCTGGGACGTCAGTATTTGTAACACAGCCCCTTGTTCTCCCTAGGGTCACGACTGTCATCTGATGGGTGCTTTAGAAAGCACCATGAATAGTTGATGTCAGAGCGTTCGCTGCAGCCCAGACTTGAATGTAAATAAGATGCAGGTGACTGGGACACCATTTCAAGGGTCAGGCTCACTACAGCTCCATTTCACGTGGCTTTGCTATTTGCAAATATATTTCCTGTAGAGAAACAACGCAGTAGGGGTGCCAGTGCCAATGCCAATGCACCCCTTCTGCAAAAAACAAACAAACGCATAGTCCCCTGACAAAAAAGTTGAACCAGGCTCAACTTTTGCTGCAACGCGACTCCATCCAGCAAAGCACTACATTAGCCAAGCACATGCTGTACATGCAAGCACACCTTCCTAGTAGATGAATGCCGTATTTCTACTGTTTGCCGTGGGATCATCGTAAGGAAAGATAAATATTTGCCGCAGTAATAACTTTTCAGAGTTGTAGTATTATAAACCAATGTGCAGTGTCTTCATGTCTAAGAAGACTTAAAACTCACAGATCTGTTTACTCAAACTGGAATTCCTTGAACGAATTTCAGGTCTCAGGTCTGAGGTTGATGTTTTGCAGGTAAAGCTCACAGTATTATAGGACATAGTGAAAGATAGGAGATCACTAAAGTAAGTAGGATGCATTCTCTGGAGACCGTGAATGTCTACACAAAATGTCATTGCAATCCATCCAACAGTTGCTGGGTAGGGCTAAAAACTGCACATCAAAAATAATTCCTCAGTAAAAATGCTAATCGCAAAAGTAACCACACAAGTTTTAGCTTATAGGTAGCAGTCACGTTGCAATATGAAAGCAGTGTTAATGAGGCCAGGAAAACATGTTGAGATGACAGCAGTCTAATGACTACCATGACAGTATACAGGCACTGGTGTAATTACAACTAAATGTCAGACACCATAAGGCCTGGTGTATAATGGCTCCAGATTGATATCTCCCTCTTGCTTTAATTAAGAAATGCAGTTTTTTTCTTAAAAGGTATTGATTGTAGTTTAAAGGAAGAGCAAGCCATCAAACTAAAAAGTGAAGAGAGACCCTGGAGTCATAACAGACTGAACAGTTGTGTGGGCAGGGATTTGGTCTGAGAAACAAAAGACAGGCTGTTTGGATACATTGCTGTGTCTTCCATGAGATGAAGGTAGAGATTAAGTAAGCACTGTAGCCGTCAGGGTTGAGTTAAATATCAATTATGATAGTTACCACTCAGATGCAGACGTTGGCCATTAATCAAAGCAGTCAGTCAGGAACCTGTGAAGCGTTTTTCTGAGTAACTGAATCCCCCAGAGTGAGGTGCGTCCCTCACTTTGCCAGGCAGGAGATGAACCGGTGCAGGTAGCAAGACAGTGGATAGTTATATATCATGAATAAACTAGGCCTCTGAGAGCAGAGAGACAGGAGGCTACACAGAGCTAGGATGGGACGTTTCCCCCTGCAGACCCCACACCCTCTGGCTGGCCTTGCAGGGAGATTAAATGTTATTTGCTTGGGATCCAACATGTGCTTCTGTAAACGTAAACCAAACTTAGCTCGTATCAGTTCACCCTTGACTGGAAACCTAACCTCGATGACTGAATGAACCAGTATCATAATTAAATCATTAGTGCTTCGCTTTTACTGTGCCTGCAACCCTAACCACAGCAGGAGAGGGGTAAGAGGAGCGTGGCTCTGCTGGCCAGTGATGACAGTGTAACCAAGAGCTAAGAGCCTCTCTGAATGGTCTAGCATTGCAGGAACTGGTGAGGCAACAGCCACCCACCTAACACCGGCTTAGACCTTATCTGGATATCTGGGCTATCGCTCTCTTAGTTACTCCTACATTACCCTTACTTACCGCACTCCTTTTAAACATTTTTCATTACCTTTGAGAGGGAGGGTGCAAATATAGTTATTAACCTGCAGATTACCTTCACATTCTTAAACCTATATAAGCCTTTATTTTGCGATCAGATAGTGAACGATCTTAAATCCCTAACCTCCAAACCACAGTGCTGTTCCTGGAGTCTTGCAGTCATGTCTCCTCTGTTACTCTAATGCCTAGTGGCTTGTTGCACTGCATGTGTAATGACTGTGGAGCTATCAGAGCTTATCCTGTTGAACAGAGGATATTAAGGGGGTGGTTACAAAGGGCCAGACTTTAATTTGACCTCTGCCTGCCCTCTTCTCCAGTGAGGTGACTCGGAGAAGCAGGCTGGTGGTTTGGGCAGTTGGTGATGAATGACTGTATTCATTCATGTAATGACTGTAATTTAGGGGTCAACACAAAGAGCAAATGTGGTAATTGAGTCACTTGACTGTGCTTATAGAGCTTACCACGGCTCTTTTGACCCTGTAGCCTGCCCTGGAGTCGACAACAGAGCGCTCTCCTGCCTCCTGTTTTTATTATGCCATCCAAAGGATATTGATATCTTGTTTGTTAGTTATGTTTACAGTGGTCTTAAGTCTGAGCTATAGATCTACAAGTTCTACACATTTCTTTCATCAGAATAAATATTTAAAAGCAGTGTGTGCAGTACAAGGATTTGTTTACCTTGATATTGTTGAACTGTTGCATCAATGAGCAAACCATTAACCTTACCAGAATATAGTGCTTCATATTATGTATCTGTTGGATAAGCTACTGCAAGTTGGCCAGACTACACATGTATGGAAATCATGCACATGTACTGCAATATGTCTGAAATGTCCTCTGTTTGTACATCTTAACAATCTTAACGTATTAATGATCACATTGGCACCGGGGCCTGATCGCCCTGTTTAGTGTCTTGCTTAACAATTCATCAATCCAGTTCATTTGTTCCCCTCGTACCTTATCTGTATGGTCAATAGAAATATAAGTTGCACATAGAAGCAGAGCTGCAACTAAGGATTGTTTTCTTTATTGATTATTCTGCTAGGATTTCCCTCTAATAATCAAATTATCGTTTGGTCTATAAAATGATTTCCCAAAGCCCAAAGTGACATCTTCAAATGTCATGTTTTGTCTATATATCCTTGACGTTCCACTTCTGGGGTTGCTCCGGTGCCACAGGAAATTCCACCGGATGCATGTATTTTTGTCAATTTCTGTTTCCTTTCGCATATTTTGTTGGAATTTTAAACTCTGGTGGATTTATGAGGACTATGGTTAACTGCTCCTCAGATATCTGCAGGGTGAATCGAGACAGCTAGCTGTCCAATCTGAGTTTTCTCTCGCACGACTATTTTGCACCGGCTCCGTGCAGAGTTTAGCACTGCCCATGACGATTGCGATTGGTTTAAAGAAATGCCAATACACCAGAGCACATTTTTCTCCCATCCCGGAATGCTGTGTGGACTAGCCAGACACTCCTCCCCTCTGCAGCGTGTGGATGGTCTGGCAAAGCGAGACTATGTTTTGTCTAACCACGGTACATTTCTGGCACAACTTCACCTACTTTCAAGGTTCACAGAAAAGGGAAAAAATCTGAAGTGGTCAACTCTAACAACATTTGTAGTATAAAGAACAACTTCATTGTGAGACCAACACAGATGAGGATGAGTTTGATCAAGGCTTACAATAAAGTTGTTCTTTATACTACAAGTGTTGCTTGTGTTTTGAGCTCTTCATGTTAAAAAAACAACAGATATTTAATATTCAATTATGTAAAACACAGAAAAGCAGCAAATACTCACACAGGATAAGCTGAAACCAGACAATATTGGCATTTTTGTTTAAAAAATCACTAATTCATCGTCAAAATAATTGGCGGGTAATTTTTCTGTCAATTGATTAATTGTTGTGGTTCTACAGTGAATAAAAATAATTCTCTGCTGTGATTATAGTCTATACACTGTGAGAAGTACCTTCTTTTGTCTTTTGTCTACCTTCATCTCTTGAGATATTTTGGCTGAGCCTCATACCGGTGATATTTTGCCAAAGTACTATCCTTTGTGCCGGAGACAGTGCCCTGTGTTATTGGATGGAGTTTAATGGATCTGTTGGCCTTTGCATTTGCTTTGCTCCTGAACCATGTGCTCAGCTGAGACTTGGGAAGAACACCATCCATTTACACCTAATGGCCATCGCCTTTGAATGTGGTGAGTTGTGAACAACAGTATATGTGAGTGTGCACGCATGTGTGTGTGTGAAAAGCTACAAGGACAAATGCATTCTGCATTTAATGAGTGTGGTCAAAAGGGAACCTGGGTAGTTAAAACTGAGAGTTGGCGAGACTATTTTGTCCCTTGTTACCTGACTCCTCTGTTGCACCTTTAAACTGCAACATGCCACTAAACTACTCTGATGGTCTCACAGGACAGATGTAGAGGCTGCAGCTCTGTGTGAATGGGATTGATGGACCACATTAAACTCTGAGCTTCATCCTCCATAAATGCTTTTGCACTCTAAATCTTTTCAGCTAAATCACTGTGGGAAGACCACACACTGTAGGAGATTTATCCATGAGATTGTTGGATTGTCATTTGAACTGTATATTTCAGTCCCTCCGGGATTTCGCAATGTCATGATCGCAACAATTCACGCAAATTCAACCAATCACCGTGAATTCGGTGTGACTCGCAATTTTGACCAATCACCGCAACCTTTCCGCAAATTTGACCAATAACCAGAGTTTTCCCGCGACTTCAACCAATCACAGCAGTCCCGCGTGCCAGACTTTACGTCAGTATGTGACTCTGAGCCAAGCGGGAGACCGGGTTGACACGTACGTCGCCAAATTAATTTCCTTGTTTCTGATATGAAGACGAGACATGTGTGACTTGAACATCTCACATTTACCAACAAAACGTACAGCGAAAGACTGCAAAACATTTCAAACCGTTCTGCCAACCTGTATACATTTTAACATCAATGTACGCTGTAACATTTTTTCACTCTACTAACTAACCAAGTTTCCCTTTTATTTTTAAAGAAGTATACCAAAAAAAATCTCAGCTTTTCTTTGCAATTTTCACTGTCTCCTGCAACTTCATTGCAACAAAAATACAAAAGACATCGCAACTTTTATTGCAATTCTTTACCAAAGCTCCCGCAAAATCAGACATTTTGGGCCGCAACAATCTAAAAAAAAGGCAGCGAAATCCTGGAGGGAGTGATATTTGGTTTTGGATTAACAATCATCGCCAACTTGTGTGTCTATTTATTTTATTAAATGCATGTGTGGAAACAAAGATGAGATTTCTTTGTTTACCTTGGCGCATCGTCCCTAAGGTCTGTTTAAATGTCCACCATTCTCCTCTAACACTCCTTACTCCTGACTAAGATGTGATTGTTTTAATGCACAAAAATGTGGATGTTGTAATTACCATTTGCAAAAACAAGACAGCAGCTTCATTGATATGCTGCCGCTGATAAGGCAAGAGCTTGGCAGCGAGACAATGGCTGAGGCCACCAGGGGCTCGCCAGCAACCAGGGACACAGGACCGTCCTGCCTCCTTCGTCAATGCAGACGACCAACAAAAGCGGCCTGTCATTCACCACACACTAGCGTTTTTAATTAATTTTCAGTCAGCTCTCCTCGGAGTGCTTGTGTGGTGATGTTGACCCCCAGATCTGCTTCATGAATGTAGCTTTCTCCTCAGCCCTGGCTGTCAGAAGGTCAGCACTGCAGATTCCCTGAGCAGGAGCCCTGTTTTCTATACTACTGGACTCTGGAGGCTGTGACCATTGTCCTAACCAGAAAGGTGCATGTGTTTGAGAATATGCATGTGATAGAGGTCAGAGAGGGAAATGGCACTTCACTCTGACTTGTATAAGCGCATGCTAAACACGATGAAGACTATTGATTCTGAATATCAAGGCTTTGTGTAGTGTTCAGTAGTATGTGACTCTTATTTTGTCAGTTGCCATAGTATTTGTCTTTAATATAGCTCTATCAGTTACTGACAAAACCGTCAAAGCAGTTAACCTGTTAAGCTTTAGAAGGACGTAATGTTTTATCACACCCTCAAGTTGCATTAAGACTCCACAGTGAGGAGGAGTTTAATGCAGCTGTCGCTCGCAATGCATGAGTACAAGTCTCGGCGGCCTGTGGATAAGCCGGATCAGAGTTGATCAAATTGCTGTTGTCTTAAAGCCATTATGATTTGGATTAATTTACAGGAGTGGTCACACCCGCGTGGTCTGTAAATCAATAGGTCCTTATGTTTCCACCTTGAACCCAACCAGGCTTTGTGATCTGCTGGGGCTTTGGAGGATGAAAGGAAGTGGGACTTGTTATATTTTGTTAAATGTGCCAACTGTGTTCAAGAGGGCTTTTAAATAAATGCCCTTGGCCTATTCTTAGGTTTATCCCAGTCTCTTCTTGTTACCCCTCTTTTGTCTCTGTAGGGTGCTAAATTTAGTCTGATTAACTAATGGCTACAATGTTATTAGAAATGAGGGTTTTTGGGTGACTGCAGAGCTGTCTTCAAAGCCTTGTCATCATGCAGGTTACTCTTTGTCTTGACTTTCAAGTAAGGGAGATTAGATCTGTGGTGCAGTTGATTTGCTCTTAAATCTAACTGAGAGCTACACAGGATGTGTTTTGATCACATCCTCTTCACTTTTATTACTTTTATATGACTTATTGAGTCTCTAGACTAAACTCTAGACTAAATCAACATTTAAAGTAAATATCCACTGAAGATGTACTTGGTCTAGGACCAGGTTTAATCCAGTCCTTGGAAGAAAAAAAAAAACTGTTGAAAATGTTGGCTAATCTAGGATGGCATTATTTCAGCAAGCTTTTGGATCTGGCCCTTGTGGCTGGTAAGATGTCCTCTGGTCTCTAAAAGCATTAGATCTAATGGTGGACCATTTTGCTCACAATTAATAGAGCACCCCAAGAGATCAGGAGCCTATAGACTTGTGGAAGTACTAGCAGCCTTCAGGCAGCTGGCTAGATGTGGCTTTCTTCCCCGTCACTCACATTTGTCGTAATGGCACGAGAGCCTCACTGGCTATTCCCCAATGCTGTGTGTATGCATGAGTGTGTGTGAGCCCACTGCCCCAAGCATGTCTCATTTCAAAGTGCTGTCACTCCCTGCTTCCTGGCATCTATTAACACCCACCATTATCATGCTAATCTACATTGTATGATTACATAAAGTAATTTATGCACAGTTCTATTCCATGGCTGCACAGGGATGCGTTCTTCTATTGTTGAATGTTGTAAAAAGAACATTTTATGATCATCAGATTCCTTTTATTGTCTCTTCTTTGAATCTTGTTTGTTTTGCTTCCTCGCACTTTTCACACTTGTCTTCTTACTTTATCAACAAAATCCGTAAAAGCTCTTACAACGATATGAAGGCATATGCCTACTGAGAAAATAAATAGCTAGAATCGCTAACTGAGCCATGCTGCTTTGTTCATGAAGAGACGATGAGTTGAGATCACTTTCCTCACAGTCCTCTTTAGCTCCATATCGGAAATGGTAAGAATGTGTTTTGTGTTGGAAGCAGAGGGCAAGAGATGAGCTCTCTTCCTCATTTATTCACAGCTAGTGGAGTAATTAGGAATGCAGAGGGCTGTTAAATTAAAACTGAATTGCACTTATTAACATTTTAACTACCAACCCCACCCTCTTTAGACACTAAACAAGGACAGTTTCAGCTCTAATATGCCTGAAGAATCCCGCTGAGGGGACTCTTTATGTATCTCTAAAACAAAGACGTTCTTTAAAGTAAGATCTTCCTTTTGTTTAAACAACCAAGCATTTAACATTCAGTGTAATATGCCAAGGCTTCCTCCATGCTGTCAGGAGACGCACCGCTAGAGCTTCTCAAACTCTTTGCTTAATGGAACACTATTTGTGGTCAGATTGGATAGCTAATGGTGGTCCCTTTGAGGGTAACTCTCCAAATTAAATAGCATGGATTCACATCTGTCAGACAAAACCAGGAGGCTCTTTGTAATCAATGACCCAAACCAAGAGAGGCTCCACGGGGGGGGCCTCCGCTATGATGGCAGCAAGCATAAGGAGCCACCAGGGATGCAGGCAGCTCACCTGCACTAACAGCCACGGTGCTAGGCTTGTGGAGCAGGCTAGAAGCTGGGAGGGAGCAGCAGCAGGGTTAATGTACATTTATAGAACAGGTCAAACTACTTAAGCCAGGCACTGATTTATAATGCAGGAGTGCAATGCGACTAAACTGTAAAGGGAATTCTTGTTTTTCTGTGCAAACATTGCCGTCGGTGTTGTGTTAAAATGTTGAACCCCATTAATTTTATCACTCCCCCTCTCTTGTTTCTCTACGTCTTTAAATTTTGTTTGGAGGAGAGACTAGCATGGCCTCCCGCTGTTCTGGAGAATTTCCTCTTGTTGTTAATTTTCCCTGCTCCATATGGCGCCACAGACACTTCACCTGCAGGCTGTAGCAGGCCGCGCGGCAGCCAGCAGACATCCTCGGGCTCAGGCTGTCATTTACACAGTCCTGTGCATCTGTCTGAGCAGAACAGAACAGAGACAACTCTTCAACTCACAGCCTGAGTCCGGCACCATCCACCTGACAAAATCGGATGCTATATCTGAAATGTAAAGGCGGTGGCAGATTAAGACAAGACCTTCATGCAAAAGGCTTACATCCCCACTACCAGTTTGGAAAAGTCAAGCTGGAAAATAGCCAAAGAGATGATGCCAAATGTGTTTGTGTGTTTATGTGCATGTGTGTGTGCATGTGTGCGTGCGTGCGTGCGTGCGTGCGTGCGTGTGTGTGTGTGTGTGTGTGTGTTTTTTCAGGGGGCTTGAAGTTTGCCTATGGCAGAGCCATGGAAGAGAGGGTTTCATCCTGGCTTGTCATTGATTAGAGAAGGGTCTTTAATTCCATCCCACCCCATGTTGTGATTCATTTGCATTCTGTGTCAGGAGGTAATGGAGTTTTGCTCTACAGTTTGCTCTGGAAATCTTGAAGATGTGGTCTAATGTGCATGCAGCCGCTAGCAAAGAGCTTTCTGATTTATTATGTCTCTTGTGTTAGCTCATTTTTTCCATTTTTCCTTGTCTTGGGGTAAGACTATGTGCTTTCAACTGGTTTGCAGAGAGTAAGGGTGCAAACGCTGCTAAGACTCCCAAGACATTTGTCATGATTTTTATTCTACAGACTAAACCGAGACATTTGTAGTTTCCTTTTCACCTTAAAAATAACATTATGTGTTCAGCAAACATATTATTTAGATAAATGAGTTCTGAGCATTTTAGAACCAAGATTTAAGATGTAGGTATGTTTTAGGTTACAGTGATGTATAATTGTGAAAATAAGAAAACTTCTTACCACTTTCAAATTTATTTTACTATTTTCCAAAACATTGCTTCACAGTTTATAACAAAGAGGAAAGTAAAGATCTCTTAATTGGCAGCATTAGTAATTAGATTTTACATTATTTATCACTACTATTTAAATTATTGTTGAAAACAACAAATTTTACGCAGTAAAGTCTGTGAGCATTTACCGTCCCTCGCTATTCCAGCACATGCCCTTATTTTCCACCAATCTTAAAAGATTCCTGCTCACAGAGGTCTGATTTTTCCATTATGTCTGAGATGAGGTGTGAGGTTAGGGGAAGCTACTGATGGGGCTGCATTGGCTGTGAGTTGGTGAGTCGAGTTGGTTTTCTGAGCAAAGTTGGGAAAATGTGGTGATAAAATTTGTCAACCTCTGGGGGAGGCCGTGTTCAGGGTCACAGCTAAATCTGTGCGCCGCGGGCAAAAGGCTAGCCCATAATTCCAGCACAGACGAGCGGAGCGCTGACCTCAGTACAGCTGAGGCCAAGCCGTACTGATTTCTGCCCACCTGCAGGATCGTCAGTGGGATAACAATGAAGGCGAGGGGCCAGGCGGGGGTCTCTCTCTGTCTCTCTCTCTCTCTCCTCTCTTTTTCTTCTTGGCCTGTCTGTGGAGACATCTGAATGTCCTTGCACACTGACCGTCTCTGTGTTTTTCTTCATTCTTCATATAGCTGTTGACATAGCAGCGTGCTGCTTTTGAAGTAGAAAATGGAATTCCCAAGGCATCTTTACAAATACTTAGTCTGTCAAAGAAATAACTCAATGAATATAAATCTAAAGTGACAAGAATTACACTCTTACAGTTGCTATCCATTTTCATCCACATATTGATTTTCTATTATATTAAAGTGTTGCATCAACATGCTATCATGTTAATACATCTTACCTATTGTGAGTCATGGCTCATTCAACTGATAAATATGTAAATTAAAATGTTTTATAGTTGATAGCCAACATTAATCTCATTTGGATGTCTTAAACTAAATTAAATGAGAAAGTGTAGCACATAGCAGTTTGGAAAGTGTGCCGTGAATTCATCTCTGAATTAAAAAAGAAATGAGCAGGGGACAGAACTTGCTCTTTTTTATTACAAATGTTAATGAAAAATGTTATTGACTTGAACAAATGGAGAATACACCTGGAAATGTATTTCCAATTTCTCTCTCTGCGTAGTTTGCAATTATAGTTATTTCAGCAATAGTGGGGGAATTAATTTTGCGTGCAGACTGATAATGTTAGCAGTGTAAGAAGAATGGATATTGTGTTGGATAGGGGGTCTCTAGGTATTTACAAGGAGTGGAGAGAGCAAAGCTTTATTTAATTGAAAGAATGAATCAATAACAGCTGTAGCCCTTTGTCAGAGAAGGCCTTGCGAAATGAGCAAGTAATGTACTGTGGACAATCCAAGGCCCAGTGGATAGCTGATTGAAGGAGTGTATTCTGGATATTAGACCATCAAGTCTAGCTAGGTGCAGGTGAGTATCTTAAAAACTTAACAAACAGGGACAAGCACTTCCATGGATGGATAGTTTCAGTGCCAAGGAGTGACTGGAGTAATTTGTCAGTACTGTCTTTTCTCCTCACCAGACGATGACAGAAACACTGGATGTTTCTTTGTCCCTCATGCATAAATGTCTTCAGATTCATAATTAAGAATAAGTACTTTTAATATGTCCTTTCCATTTTTGGCCTCTTCCTTGCCATTAATGGTAAACCTACAGTCATGTCCATGTGTGTTTGTGAAGGTTTCAAAAGTTTGTAATGTGATTTTCTTTTCATTTTTTTTTATATTTGTAACTTTGCAGGAACTATTTTCCTCTCTTAAGAGAAGCTTCTCAACTGTGCATTAGTAGAGATAGAATTGGGTTTTCCTCACTAGTTACATCTTACAATCCAGTTTTTCATTGCTGCTGGATGTTGGTAAATGTTTTCTCAGATCTTACTTATGCATCATTGCTCTCATGCCATCACCAAGATACTATTTTTTTTTTTTTTTTAAATCAATCTTAAAGGTAAATTAGTCTCCGTGCACACTGGCAGCTATCCCAGTATGTAAATTCATGTGCTAATTCACAACATGATTTCATTTCAACTTCCAAGCAAATGAGATTTTAATTGAAAATGAGATCTTCCATAGAGTCTCTCACTGGAGATGTGCGGCAGGGGAATGGTACTTTTCACAGATTGTTTTAAGAGACAAGGAGACTTTTTTTTTCTTCTTCCAAGCCATTTACAAAAAGATTGTATGTTTTCTCAGCCCGCTGTTTCCCCACAACCTGCAGGTTAGTGAAAATGCTCAGTGAAATTAACATATGCTACAGCTCCTCGTCGGTATGAAGAGGCGGGCTATTAACATTTGTGTATTTTCATTATGTTAATGGTGTTAACACATACCCACAGATTGCCACCAGTGGTGCAGTAATTTTGTCTTGCTGGTCATAAAGTGTCCGAGTGGGTCATTTTGATTATGACACACTAATTACATATTGCCTTTGCTCTGTGTATCCCCCGCCCAAACTCAGAGAGACCTACAGTCTTTAATGGTAAGCTTTTATGAGTTGAAGAAAAGAAAATAAAAGATCTCCGCTGCCTATGTTCCTGACGGCTATGTGGCACGCATGCTTCACTGCTTCCCTTTAAACTTCCTAAATTGTGTTTCACAATAAATAGATGCCCAAGCCTTTAACTGCCAGTATTAGATTAGATACCATTAGATGTAATAGAAAATTCTCTCCCTGTAATATTTTCATAAGAGTTTGAGGCGTTTGATTAATCTGACCACATTTTATTGCATTAATGATTTTTTTTCCTTTCCACTCTGCTGTAAAGACATTGTGTACAGGCTAATGCTGTTTTCTCTCTCTCCCCTCTCTGCTCACTCTCATTCATCCTCAGCCGTTATTGCAATGCATTGTTGATGAGGTGAGTCGGCGTCTTATGTGCTTTCACTCCTAAAGTCATTCCTAATGGAGTGGAAACCTTATATTTTGTTTCCTAATGAAGCACAGGAGTGGCAGACAGCTCCGCTTGGGCTGTCCTATGGCTGCCTGCAGGTTGAAGCCACCGGGCCGAGCCAAGCTGCTCTGAGGGAGCCAGCAGGGGATGTTAGGCCGGAGCAGCAGACAGTTTACACATGAACTTATACACAGGCCGCAGCAAATCTGTGGACACAAATCTATCTATGTACTGTATATATATATATATATATATATATATATATATATATATATATATATATATATATACAACAATTTAAAAATACTCCATGAAGTTAAAGTCCTGCACTAACAATTTTTACTTAAACATCATAAATACTACTTTCCTCTTGCCTGTAGTGCTATTTATCAATCTAGATTGTTTTGATGTGAGTTGCCCAGTGTTGAAGATATCGGCTGTAGAGATGTCTGCCTTCTCTTGAGTTTATGAACCAACTTTTTTTTCTTTTAAATGTCTCATCTCAAATCGTGACTCAAGTAAATCCACAAACCTGGATATCATGTACTAACTTCATGTACTATTTTCCGTCTATCAAACTACACCTGTCTACCGTATCAGCGCACAGAAGGAAGCATACTCATGGACCAGAGGCTCTTGGTTCGACATTGCTAGCTTGTGGAGATAGCTATATGATACTGCTAGCTCACCTGAGCTAGCTATCATTATAGCTCTGCAGAGGGCATCTTGCGCTGTAATGAGCACGAGCCTCTTGTCTGGAGTTGGAAACAAATATTTTTTTTACTGTCCCATGTTTGTAGCTGTCCCTTTTTAAGTAGTAGTGTGAATGCATTTTTGTATGTAAAATCTTAAAGTAATAGTTTTACATTTAGGGGAACATGCTTATTTGTTTGAGTAGTAAAGAGTTAGATGAGAAAAACCAAGAGAATGACCAGCACCTCTTGAGCTCACTCAGTAGCATGTTATATCTAGTTTGTTTAATCCGTACAAAAAAACGTGAAAAAAATGTGAAAATGACAAGTTGCAGTCTTGAAGTAGCCTACTCAAGTAAGCATCTCAGTCATCTATCAAGTACAGTACTTGAGTAAATGTACTTAGTTACATCCCATCACCGAGAAAAGGCCAGCAGCTGTAGTTTTTGTTCTGCCATTATACACAATCCAGCAGCATTTATTTTCACAGCACATCAAACTGTAAAAACAAAATTGTAGCTGTAACAGTCTTACTATATCTCAGTATTATAGTGCTATATTCTGACTAGAATTAGAAGCTAAGACTAGAAGCTTTTAATTAGGAAAAACTGTGAGGTTCACTGCTTCTTAAAGTTCTGTTTAACCAGAACCTGAAGTGACAGGTCTGTGCACCGAGAGTCCATGGAAAACTATTTGAGCTATTCTGAGCTGAGGTTTCACAGCAAGGTCACTTTTAAAACAAAATGTCTTCTCCGCTATCTAGGTCACAGCACATTCTGTTACTTTCTCCGAAACTTCCTTCCTTCCTTCCTTCCTGCCTTGGCTTATAATTAAACACACACAATTATCCCAAATTTAATGGGATTTCAGAACCAGGCTTTTATTTAAGAGGTAATGAATAATATTTTAATTGCATATGTAACTGTGAGATCGAAATGTGCTTCTCTCATCACGTGTAATTACTACACCACATGTTTCTACTGTGATACTCTGAGAATGCGATCAATTGCTGATGAGTGTCTTTTGTTTCTTCTTGATTTTTCAGATCACCACGGTTACTGATTGTGAAATCATCCAGTAGGGATGAAAGGAGGCATAAGCACACTTAAAACATATGGACAGTGTCCTATTGTTTATTGATGTCTGTAATTAATGATATAATGCATGGCTCTGAAGTAGTTTGACCTCTGAACCGATCATTATTCAGAGTGTAGCAGCATCAATCAAACTGTGCTTTTCTCAGATCTATTTCCGTACACCCCCTCAGGGACAGACGGGGCACCCACTGTATCCTCATTTGTATTCAGCTGACCAAGGTATTAGTATGAATGATTTAGAAGTCTGTATCAGACATAGACTATGAGAGGCAGTAATATGAGATTTTAGAAGCTGCTGCTGAAGTTCATAAACACTGCAGCTTCTGCTTCGCTGCCTCAAACTCCAAAACAAAAGTCATTTTCTTTATAGGACTTTGGTGTATTTACTGATATTTTTTCTCTCAATTCCACCACAGAAATGACATGTATTTACTCGTCTTTGGGAGATGTGGTTTTCAGGATCCAGTAATGACAAGCTCAGTGGTGTTATTCACCCTCTCCGCATCATAATGACCATATGAATGTCTGCCTTTGGATGGAGTGCTGGCCATATTGTTTGGGCTATCTGGAAGGAGCGACATGCATCGCTGCCCAGCCTGAGGTTTAGAGGTGGTGTTGATGTCCCACTACACCAAGCATCCCAGGCTCTCCTCAGGACGGGCGTATTAGAATAAGTCATTTCATTGTTAATTTAAATGGCTTAATACATCACTCTAAGGTAACAGAATGATGTGTGAGCAGCAGAGGGAGAGAGTATGCGAAAGACTGGGAGAGAGATGCCAAGGGGTGTTTCTTTAATATCAAATGAAATTGAATCCCGCATTACCTCACTTGTGCCGTTTCTCAAGCAGCTTCCAGGCTATTAATGGAAAGCTGTAACAGGATTGGTTCAATCTTTCGGTTCTTTAATTTCACCGCAGCTCCCAGATGTTAGGTCTTTGTCTTATTGCTGATCCCTGGCTGATCTATGGTGTTGTCTTTATCCCGCCTCCAGTCCATTGTGGCTATGTGTTGTGTTATTGGGTCAGGTGAATCTATCAAGGACAGAGAGTTGGGCAGTTCACACACCAGGGGGATAATTACAGGGTGATTGGTTTCCTCACGCTCTCTGCTCTCACTATCTTTGTCTCCTCTCTGTTAGCCTTGCCCTTACATAAACGCACACAGCATGTCTGGCACTGGAAGTCGACCAAAAAAGCTGCTCAGTCCCGGGATCCCGGCCCTCTTACCTGTTCAATCTCTGGGGCCCTGTTTTAAACAGCTGCGTTTGTTTAATAGAAAACATGTGCACCATTGTTTACAGATGTTTGTGGATTTATTTACACCAGTGGATTGACTGGAACTCAGGAGACAGCAGACTTTAATTCTCCACCACCACATCTGCTATTATTAACCTAACCTCCTCCCATAGATAATTCATCACAGTTACCTTCTAATTTCACACTTTTTCTGTCTCACTCAGCCCTGAATCCTCTCATCTACATGTCCTTTCTGGGTCACAATGACACACTCTCACAAACTGCTGTTCAAGTTCACACAGAGGGAACACCAGTTTCATTAATTACTATGTAAAACCAGTTCCAGTTTTGTCCCTTCAAATGAATAGCTTGACATTTTGGGAAACATTTGCTTTCTTGTTGAGAGTTAGCTTAGAAGAGTGATACCACCTTCATGTCCGTCCTTTAGCTATGCAACTAGAGCCACAATACGCTTAGCTTTGCATGACCAGCTATGTTCAAAGGTAATAAAATCCACCTGCAGCACTTTGGGGGGTTATTTGCAGACTAATTCTTGGCCGGGCACAGTGACTTCCTGGTGTGACTTGACCCCTTGTGAAAACCACAATGTGTCATTTTCACACTTAAGTCTTTGTATGGGACAATCAAACAAGGTGCTGGTAGGCGTTTGATAGCCAGGCTAGCTGTTTCCACCTGGTTCTCAACGGACCACTACAACCTGCAAGGTCAGATCAGCTCACTGACGAAGACAGTGAACGGTAAGTTTTTGTTTGTGGTTGCCTAGTCTACAGTGTATCCACTTCTGGGGTTGCTCTCGTTCTGCCAGAAATTTCGCCGGATGTCACTCTTTCCGGATGTCCGTTTCCTCAGATCTCTGCAGGGTAAATCCAGAGAGCTAGCTAGACTATCGGTCCAATCTGAGTTTTCTGTTGATCGACTAAAACAACTTTTGAACGTACACGTGTTCCACCCGAACAAGTTCCTTCTCAAGGCTATTTTGCAGCGGCACCGTGGCTCCACAGCGCTGTGGAGGAAGGTGTGGCAATGTGAGACTAGTGTTTGCCTTGTTAGCTTGTCTTCTTGTAGCTAAGATGAATGAATAAAGAAACGCGTACTTGATACATTGATAAAACTGTACAGCAAAAGGGAAATATCCTTAGGCTGCTGTTTGCAACCTTGAAAGGGCAGGGTTTTTTTGGACAAGAGCTTTTACTTGGTTGTGAGACAAGGTTTCCCCCAATCCCTGGTGCTGACAACTATGTTGCACACCCTCTCACCTGCATGTGATCTTGATGGAAATCTCTGGTCCTCTGTTCTGTTTCTCTCTCTCTCTCTCTCTCTCTCTTTCTCTCACACACACACACACACACATACACACACACACACACACACACACACACACAGACACACACACACACACACAGCCCTAGCTATTTGCACTTCCTGACTTTGAAAGCTGTCAGCAGAGCAACAGCTTGCTGTTTCAGTACTCTGGACAGTTCCTCCACAGAGACCTGCAGAGTGTTCAAACCGGAGGCTCTCACCTCACCCCTAAGTGTAACTGGGGACACCAAGACTGAGTGCAACACTGAGATTTGCCACTTGCTCTGTGTGTGTGTGTGTGTGTGTGTGTGTGTGTGTGTGTGTGTGTGTGTGTGTGTGTGTGTGTGTGTGTGTGTGTGTGTGTGTCCACTGAGTCACCCAGACCTTCCCCCACACACGCACATCATCCACCCAGAGCCATTCTATCTGTATGGAAATTTGGGCTCCACAGCTGGAATCCCACAAAGCACTGTCATCTACTAATAGTTATTATCTCTTTGGCCTGCTCCCTCACAAAAACCCTGCAATACAAGCACATTGCATCTTTATGGTAATGCCCTACAATATAGCCCCAGGCTATGGTGCATAGACCTTTGTTATCATTACGATAATTCCCATTCTCACTTGACTTCTCATTACACCATTGAAACTGCTCGGGGTTGGATAGCCAAATTCATGCATCTTTCTTTATTACACTGTAGCATACATTGTTGATATACAAAACTTAAACTCTTTAAATAAATATAGTGAGGTAGTCAGTATAATGATAATTAAGGATAAGAGTTGTCACTTAATTAGCAGTAGCGAGGCCTCTGTGCTGTCGTATTTGTGCTTTTTTTGTAGATGTGGCTAAACGATAAGTCAATATCATATCATGTTACATGCCCTTATTAATAATTCTAAGCAAAAGGAAATTAAAAACTAATACATCTGGACCTTGTGGGGAGATTTTTTTTCAACTACTTGACAAAATTAGTTTTTATTGTGTGAAGAGTTTGGTCTGATCTAATGCAGTGTGAAACAAAGTTCACTGCATTTAAAACGTTATGTCTTATGTATAATTTTTCTTCATATTGTGACATATATGTAATGCCAGGGAAATATGATTATTTAGGCCATATCGCCAAGGCCTGGTGGTAAACATGACTTAACATACCAGATCTCAGATTAAGGTTAAATAGTTTTACAACAACAGAGAGATGAAGAAAAAATATCCTTGGCCTTATCTTCAGCGCATCCTTTACATTCCCCTGCCCATTACATATTTGCACTTGTGACATTTTTTTATTTTTTTAAATGTTATCTTGAATTTTTATCCTTTATATTTCTTTTCTCTAATTCTATTTTTCAGAAAACTTCAGGAGTATGCCACATTGCATTTCACTACACAACTTACTTGTATATGTGACATATATGTGACAGATAAATCTTTTCTCTGTCAAATTTCATCTTCTTCTCTGATGGGTATGGAGCCCATAGTGAAAAGAGTCTGAATGAAAACCTGATGAGAGGTTTTCCACAATCAAATCCACAGAAGAGCAGGTGATTTACATGTATGCCATGATGAGCTTAGGGTCAGCTCTATGTAAGCAGTACAGAGAGTGAGTGAGAGAGTGGATGCTCGTGTCCTTGCGTCTCTTCATGAATGCCCACACAAGGCCTCTGGATTGACACAAAAAAGTAATTGCGGAGTGATTGGCACAGCTTGTCCCGTGCAGCCTGCGTCCCACACTTGAAGGCTCTCCTTGGAGCACCCTCATTGTCACACAGCCTTTTAGCACCTTTGTTCCTGCCTTCCCCTAGGACCTCACAGCTCACCATTGGCAGATGAGTCCCTGTCTGTGACAAAAGGGTCCCTGCGCTCAGCCTCATTTGATGCAGTGATGAACTCCCCCCCCCCCCCTCTCACACACACACACACAAACACACGCATATATATTGCACACCACCTCCTGCGAGAAGAAATGTTCCGTTTAGCGGTGGAGGATGTGGGGGTCAGGACCCAGGGGTGGGCTTTTAGGAGACAAATAAACATCAGAGCAAGAGAGGAGTGATGTCTTGTTTACACATTAGCAACCATTTAGCAAGTCTCACTGTTTTCACTGCGTCTCTCCGGTGGCCTCTCAAACAGCTGATCTTTCTCTTTTGTTGTCTTTGCAGCTCAGAATCCAGTCAGGATCAACACTGTGGTCCATGGTGAATGATTTGAACAGTCTGAGTTGATCTTCATCAGGATCTATGCCGCTATAACTGACAATAAGTCAGTTAAAATAAGTCATGTATCATATCAGTTTTCTAATAAATGACTGTGACTCAACCAGCATATTAAAAAAGATCCAGAATAATTAGCCAGCAGCTCTCCCAACAGTCTCACTTTGCTCTGCTCATACACTTCCACTGTTAATTTTTGTGATACCCAATCAGGCAAACACGCACACACACACACACACACACACACACACACACACACACACACACACACACACACACACACATATACATACACATACACATACACATATATACACACACACACACACACACACACACACACACACACACACACACACACACACAAACTGCATCTTTCTACCATCTAATGAGGTGATGACCAACCACTTGTTATAATTGCTTCAGTCTCCTTTTAATTTTCAAGCTTATTAATCATATGTAGAGTTATTTAAGAATGCATAAATTAATCTTAGATTAAAAAGCCTATCAAAGCCTCAAAACAATTAAAGAGTAAGGTAAGATTTCCCCTGGGCTGGCACTTTTATTTTAATAGAGTATTCAGGTGATTATCATACTTTGATGCAGCACTGTGATTAATGCAGACATACTTTAAATGAGCTGTTCTCTCTTGCACAAAAAGGTAGAATAAGCATGAGCCTGATAATGACCTTACTGACTTTTGGGTTACTTTTCTCATTTCCTCGCATAGGCACTCATATTACACCACTTCCTACAACGAATGAGTCTGAATGTTACATTTAGTTTGAAAATATGGATTTCATAATCGGAATTTTAAGGGTTTATTCGCAGTTACTTTAGTCGAGTTAACAGGCGTTTTGGGTCATTTCATTCCAACTGGAGTTGTTTACACGGTCAATAGAGCTATGAATTTATCAGATAGCAACAATGACTTTTAATTAAGATGTTTGTGTTGATGACAGTCGATGTTTAACAGGCCATACCCGTTCAATAATCGATAGATAAGCAGATGGAGGAGATGCTTGAGGAGACGCCTCAAGTTGGACGACCGTCTGTTCCCTTGTATGGACTTTTTCTTTCAAGCAAAATGCATTTTCAAATAAGATTTATACTGCATGTTTCTCAGTTATAAAATATATTTAATCCCCAAGGCCAATAGATTAGCGATTGTAAAACTACATTTTTTTTTCTTTTTTTTCTTCTCCAGCTGAAGACACAAATTACATTTGAGACATTTTTTAACGATGTGACAGCAATGTAATAACTAAAAACAGTGATATTGTTAATTAACGTTTGGTAACTGTTTTACGATGAAATTATTGTTTTAATAGACCAGCTATATTATTATTATTATTATTATTATTATTATTATTATTATTATTATTATTATTATTATTATTAGCCTATTATTCTTTCGAAATGACTCCCCAAATATAGTCTATGTAATTAAAATGAACAAGGCTACATCTTCTCTTGAAATTAGTGAATAATTATGGACCAATTGTCATTATTGCTGTCCAGCTCTGTCTGAAGTCAATAGCACCAACAGGGACGTGTCCTGTTTCCTTCATCAATATTACATCAGTGTTTGGCGCTGCGCGTGCTGCCAGATAAGAATTCACCCGAAGCTGTATTGACTTTAAAAAGTTAAACGCCCGTCGCTTATGGCGCAAGGCTGCCCGCATTGTTCATCTGTCTGATCTTTTTTTCTTTCAGCTTTGAGGGGAAAAAAACCAAGCGCAGATCACAGAGAGTGACCTTTAGAGCAGCTGGTTATTGTCAAAACACATGTAGGCGAAGCGTAGCTTGTAAACGATGAATCCGTGGGAACCCCGCACGTGTTGAAGGCCTGCACGCCGTATTCATCAGCGGGCCCTGACTGCATGCACACAACAATGTGTCGGTGGGTCCCTGCTGTTTTTAGCGGAATGCCAACTCCCATTGCAGCCTCCTCCGTGCATATGTTATTGACACGTTGTGGGGGGGTTTTCAACAGGAAAGTGCAAAAGAATTAATTAAATGCATTATGGTCAACAATAAAGATGGATGTGGATGTTTTCTTTTTTATTATTTAGAATGTAGCCTATAAACATATAGGCTACATTAAACAGCACATTTAGTTAGTGTTTTTCGACTTGATGATTGTATAGACAACATATAGACTTTATCCAGATGTGTAGACCTGCAGGCTGCTATAAGACCAAACACTCAAACCAGACCGTCTTCATTGGTCATGAATCCATAGTTAATGCGAGTGGGAGTGCCTCGCCATAAGTTTTGCCGTCACTTGATTGCTGTGTGTCGTAGAGGGGGGGGGGGGAGGGGGGGGGGGGGCTGTACTACAGTCTGCCTGCCCTGTGGACACTGCTGCTGCTGCTACTGCTATCGCAACACAAACCATCCGCACACAGCGACAGCGGAGCGGAGAGAGAGAGAGAGGAGAACAGTGAGCAGGAGGGAGGCGGTGCTGCACGGACAACTGCGTCCCACTCCTGAAGCACATCCTCCAACACAGAATATAGACTTCTCATCACTCCGACTTTCACTTGATCACAGCTTTCTCATTCACGACGAAGGGGAGCTGCGCGAACATTAAAGGTGAGTTTGGGAAACTGATTTCGACAGTGCACTCTGTGTTTGTGTCATGACTTCAGTCCATATAGCCTATAACAACGGTTTCTACGCCCGTTCTGTTTCAATTATAACATGCAATTATTCAGAATTTAAACCTGTTAACAGTGGAAAAAAGGCTGAAGTTGAAAGCAAATACAATTCATTTAATTGGAGTTTCAAGTGCAGGGAATATAGGCTATAATTCACTCATCAAGATGTCACATACAAATTGCTTAATAAGGGGTTCCTTTTATTCTCACGGATCAGTCTAAAAATAAAATAAAATGCCTCCATGCAACTTTATTAAAAGGAAGGTCTGATCTTGTCCACTCTGTTTTCATGTTTAGTAGGCTACTTGCTATGGGGTAATGAACTAAAAGGCTCCATTAAAGAGTTATTGAGGCGGTTAATACTTTGACAAAATATTACATATTCATGTCAAACGTCGTCTCTGCAGCTTCCAGACCTCCAAGGATGGACTCCATACCTGCGGGACGAGACTCCAGCTCTTCGCCAAGCTCCAAACAAGAACTTTCCTACCCGAGCGCCAAGAACCTGAAGCCCAACCAGGTCGGAGAGACGGTGCTGTACGGAATACCGATCGTGTCTTTGGTGATAGATGGCCAGGAGAGACTTTGCCTTGCACAGATATCTAACACGCTGTTGAAGACTTACAGCTATAACGAGATACACAACCGACGTGTGGCGTTAGGGATCACCTGCGTCCAGTGCACTCCTGTCCAGCTGGAGATCCTGCGGAGAGCCGGTGCAATGCCAATCTCCTCCAGGCGCTGCGGGATGATCACTAAACGCGAGGCCGAGAGACTTTGCAAGTCATTTCTAGGAGCTCATGCTCCGCCTAAACTTCCAGAAAATTTTGCCTTTGATGTTTCCCACGAATGTGCCTGGGGGAGTCGAGGCAACTTCATCCCGGCCAGATACAACAGCTCCAGGGCCAAGTGCATCAAGTGCTCCTATTGCAACATGTATTTTTCTCCAAATAAATTCATATTTCATTCGCATCGCACGCCAGAGTCCAAGTACACGCAGCCAGATGCAGCTAATTTTAATTCTTGGAGGCGGCATCTTAAATTATCAGATAAAGGCAGCCAGACAGATGTACTACACGCATGGGAAGACGTGAAGGCCATGTTCAATGGGGGCAGTCGCAAGAGGACGCTGCCAGGCAGCGGGTCAGACTCCGGCTCTAATTTGAAATCACATGGACACAGCCGTCCCCGAGACTCACCCGAGATACCTGCAAAAATCCTCAGCTGCGAGGACAACCGGGGCAGCATGACGAGCACACGAAGTTACCCGGTCATCCCCGTGCCCAGCAAAGGCTTTGGGATGCTGCAAAAGATCCCACCACCGCTCTTCCCTCATCCGTACGGGTTCCCAGCTTTCGGCCTGTGCCAGAAGAAAGACGACAGCATGCTGGGAGAGCAAAGCAAAGCAGGCCTCCCCGGTGTCCTGTGGCCTGGTACCAAGGACAGCGCCTATCACTCCTTCCCCATGTTCTGGCCCGCGGCGGGCGCGCTGCCCATGCCTCCGTACCCCCAGACTCAGCACAAACCCCCACCAGAGCTGCTGTGTCCTCCTAGGCAGACTGACATGGACATATCTGAGCACAGCGACCGGAGCACCAACACGTCAAAAGACAGCATGGTTGAAAACGACCGGTGCTCCAGCACTCAGTCTACGCGTAATGAAGATGACAAGTCAGGTGACGAGTCGAGGCCGCTGGAAGGGATGACCCTCGCGTCCCGGAAAATCAGCTACGTCTCCGCGTTCAGACCCGTTATTAAAGACGCAGACTGCATCGCCAAGCTGTACGGCAACAGGGGCGCGTACAACGGGTGTCGCACCGGCTATTTATCGCCCGATTTTTTAAGTGAGAGCTCAAGCTACCGGTCCATGTCCCCCTGCGTGGACAGTGAGGGCGAGCCGGACGTGGATGTGGAGACAAATAAAACACCAGAGGAGGAGGAGGACTCCCGGCCTCTGTCCTCGGTGTGTCCTCGGACTCCTCCCGTCTTGGCTCACAGTGTTTCACCAAACGACTCAGACTCCAAGAGCCTGCAGGAGAGCAGTCTGGTTGATTGCCAGAAAAGGAGCCTACACGTGTCCCAGTCCTCTGACAGAGAACTGCAGAACAAGCAGTTATCAGAGACCCACATAGCTGCGTCTTTTACTGAAGTGAGTGACTTATGACTGAGAAACACTGGCGATAAATACAACATGTAATATTTCTCTAAAGTGTTTTGCAAGTTGGTTTCTTTCCTTGGCTTGCGTGTATTTAAAACGATACATATCTGTGTTCTTGTGGGTAAATGTCTTTTATGTTGAAACAGTGTAACAGCAGCAACAAACAGCATGTCCACAACATTTAGAAAAAAAAAACATAAATCACTTCTTTAAATAAAAATGTATACACTTCAACCTAGAGTATAGTTTTAATTATTAATTTTAGATTTTATTTTAAATAATTATAATTAGTTTTGCCAAACCTCTTGTAATTTTAAGAGCTCAAAGAAGTGGTGATTCTGTCTTCTTTAGGTATACACACCGGAGAGGGGTGAGCTGCAACAAAGGAGCAGTCCGTATCAGTTCAGACCTGCGAATTACAAGACTGGAGTTACCACAAATGGTTAGACTTTTTTCTGCTTTTGTAAAAACATTTAGCTGTGAAACAAAAAAAAAAAGAAAAGGGGCTCAAAATTACATCGATTTATTTTCTCTTAAGATGAGAGTGGAAGTAAAGAAGAGCCGTCTTCCACAGTGGAGGAGATCGAAACGAAATCTTGTAATGAACAAAGCAGCGAGGAAAGCCAGCGAGAGCCGGATGAGGGTAAGTTACACCGAGGTCAGCTCATAGGATTTTTCTCTGTTATAAGCTCTTAGTTTTAAAAGATAGGGCTCTACTTTCTTTGGCAGATAAAAGAATATAATTTATTTTCTGTGTATTCAGGCGAGGACGCGCCAGCCAGAGCTCTGCCAACCCAAAGATCCATGATAGAAAGTCTGGCAAAAGGTAAGACGATGTCTTACTGTTAGATACAATGATTAACAGATACCAACCTCTTCCAAAAACATAATTATTATTATTATGTATTAAGACTATATAATTATTAGCAATTTTATTTTTTCTAAATCTAAAGAAAATTGGAAAAATCCTTTAATTTTCTTTTTCTCTTTTTTTTTGCTGGAGGCAGATTCTTTGGCATTTGTCCTAAAAACACATAAAAAGGGAAGTTTTTTTTTTTACTGCAGGCCCAGGAAGACCTGCTCTGAATAGCCAGTGTAAATGATGATGGTGTCCCCATCACTGTCATTAAAAATAGAAAACTGTCCTAGAAGGAAGATGATACAAAAGCCTGTTGTACCTTTCCACCTCCAACGTCCTCTATTTGTGTCTGCTTTTTAGAGGAACTACAGAAGCAGCTGTTAGAGCAAGTTGAGCTGAGGAAAAAGCTGGAACGTGAATTTCAAAACTTGAAAGGTAAGCTAAATTCTGCAACAGTGCTTTTCCCACTATTTTGGCTTTTATCACCAAGAAGTGATTTGACAGACAGAGACTTAAAAAGTCTTTCTGGTGCATGGTAAGTGTTGCTCTTCTGTCATGTTTGTGATTCAGGCAGACACATGAACCCTTGCCATGCCATGACCAAATCCACCTCAACAGTGGCATGCATGTGCTCTTCTCTGCAGAGCAAACATCTGTTAAAGGGCATCGTTCTTCCAAATATTCTAAGTGGTTCAGGGGCACACTCCCCCTGGGAAGAGATGCCCCCCCCCCCCCCCCCCCATTAACAATGATTTGAGAGGATTATGATTTTAGCTTTCTGTTCAAAAACACCCATGCATCCTTAGAAAATAGTTCTCTCTGGGGAAGAAAGTGCAGATATTTTTGGGTTCAATGTAATTTACAGAATCACTGATACAGTGCACAAATAACTTGTTTTAAATAGATATGGGCATACAGAAATGGGGGGGAGGGGGGAGTAAGAATGGGCTATATCCCAAACATGTTAAATTTCATTTAATTGTGCAAAACCTCAGATCTACAGAAAGGGGATAGACAGAGGCCTCTGTCATGTTGTACAAAGGTATTAAAAATATCAAAATGGTTACATTACTAGACCAGCGCATATAATCCAGATCAGTCTTCACCTGTTTTGGGTGTACATAAACACCATACTACAATATACAAGATACTGATCATTTTACCTTAAAAAATATCTCAAATAGGCTATGAATTATTGCATATTGTTTGAAATTACATTTATTCTGTCTCACCTTTGTGCAACATCATATGTGTCAAAGTAAGAAGGATGTCTTAGAAATTAACTATAACTTTAAAATCAATGTAATTTTAGTTCTCCATAAATTCACTTAATACTTTTCAAGTTGTATTTTGACGTTCTAGTTATTATTGTTCCATCACTTGCTAACAAATCTGTTGTCAGTTCCCAGTGATGCGTCTTACATAAAGTTTCATTTTGAGCTGTGTGGTGGATTTTACTTGAATATACACACACAAACAATTTCTTTATGCATTCATTGGTAGTATTTGGATCTAGCTATTAGGAATTTGATGAACAAAAAGCATAATATGTGACAAAACAGCACAACTGGTTAATCTGTAGCATTGGACTCTTGGTGCAAATTCCTCCGTTATACAATTATTCCACATTTTTATCCCACTCTTTATTGTCATTAAGGTGGCTTGTTATATGATCTTAGTGTGCAAACAAGACAATTGAAATACTGACGAAAGCGTGTTAATTTCATCAACACAAATGTCTAAACAGGTCCTTGCAAAGGACATTTTTAAATCCACATTTTCTGAAATATATGTTGTGTAATTCAATAACACTGAATATTTTTTTTTAAAATGCACATTTCTTATCTCCACTATAAAACATAAATCTAAGTATTTTAACATGACATATATTTGCATGTAGCTGGTTTGTCGCGTTATCTTGAGAACAGCGCCTTCTAGAGGCTGGGGAAGGTCCGGGCTGCATGGACCACTTTATGGTATTAAAGTGAATATCAACGTTATCAGTCTAATAAAACCAATCATTTATATCAAATACTTCATCCAAATAACCTCATAAACCTTTTGTTTATTTTGTTATGTCCACAAGAATATTTATGACAAATGTCAGAACAACAAACGTTTAAAAATTACAAATAGGCCTAATACAGCAGCCTAGGTGTCCATTCTGGCTAAATCCTACAATTTGATGTGTGTAAAATTAGGTTTTTAGTTTTTTTTTACTGTTATTTCTTAATTTATTTATTTTTTTAATGAAGGCCCACCTCATCACTGAAATACATGTCTGCCATTTGTTCCTCAGATAATTTTCAGGATCAAATGAAAAGGGAACTTTCCTATAGAGAAGAGATGGTTCAGCAGCTTCACATCGTCAGAGGTGAGAAAAATCAGGCCGAGGGAGCGGATACAGCAGCGTGGATTCACAGATAGGCTACTGCTGTGACATGTTTGCCGACGTGATTGATGGCAGCCTGTAATGCTCTGTGTATACAGGATATCAATGATTTGCGTGCTGTCTGGAGGCTTTCATTTACTGTTATGATATGCAAGCAAGTAGCCTAAGCTACACTGTTAAATTCACGCGAATCACTTGCACTTATGTGGAACACACTTCCTGAATTTTCTCACAATTGTGATACATTTTTTTAAAAATCCGAATAGTAACCAAATACAGACATAGCCTAAATGGACTGTACTTATAGGCTATAGCACTTTTCTAGTCTTAACGACTACTCAAAGCGCTTTTACATAACAGGAACCATTCACCATTCACATTCATACACTGTGGCCGAGGCTGTCGTACAAGGTGCCACCAGCTCATCAGATAAACATTCACACACATTTACACTCCGGTGCTCATCATCGGGGGCAACTCGGGGTTCAGTGTCTTGCCCAAGGACACTTCGACATGGGACTGCAGGGCCAGGGATCGAACCACCAACCTACCGCTCTACCGCTCTGTTAGGCCTAAAGATAGGCCTAACATTTTTCCGAGATTTAAATTGATTACCTGGGCTCAGTGTGCATCTTGTGTCTTTATGTTGTGGCTATCCGTTTCCCAAGACACTTTAGCGAGCAGCAGAAGTTGACTAAAACAAGTAATTGCTGTAAACTCAGGTGGAATAGCAGCCAGGATAATGTGCATTACATTTCTGCATCCCAGAGGCTTATGGGCAGACACTTAACTGTCATACATCCAGACTATTAGCCTATTAATGCATTTTTTTTTAGCATGCCTTTAATCAATTGACCCTATTATCTTGTAACTGTGTTCAACCTACTGTGTGTTTTACTTGAATATCATTTTCAATAAGGCCGATTTACCCTCACATGGCCGTATACGTATACACTATTTATTGTTTTATCTCCTTCTTTATAGGAGCTCATGACGCTTTACACCATTTCTCGTGTAAGATGTTGACTCCTCGCCACTGCAGCGGATCATGCTCCTTCAAACCTCCTCTGCTACCACCCTAAATCGGATTATATAAACAAAGGACACGTCTAGAGCTTCTGTCAAATCATGGAAAACATCCGAGCGGTCAAGTTGAAAGACTAATTTGTAATTACTTGGGATTAAAAAAGAAAAGAAATGTGATCTTAAACCTCAGCATTTATGTAATCATCTTGCATACAGTGTAATTTGTTTTAATGAAATGATACCATTGATAATATTTATTATTTGTGGCAAAGTGCAATGACAATGTATGTATCTTGTAATAGGTAGGTTGTTATTCCGTTTTTTATTGTCAATAATAGCAGCTTTGACTAGCCAATTCATTGCTCCTCATCCTCTCAGTATTGTGAATTAGCCTACTACTTTTGCTGTGTTCTTCTTTGCAGGCCAATGGCTTCCTTTTGGATACTATGCACTTTAAACAATTGATTGGAATTACCTTAACAAGCTTGTGCATTGAAATATAGGCCTACAATATAATTATTACATTTGTAGCGGTCAGACCATGCCTATTTGTTTCTGAAGACTTACAAAACAAAGTTAGTAGTCTAGTACATCCACGACCTTGTAAGTAGCAACATATTCAGAGTATAGCCTATTTGTTCATGTAGCCTATTTGTTTTCATCGCTAATGAATAAATCATTTTATTAAAAGAAATGTGGATTCTTGCCCTTGGTGTTGCCATCATGCACCTAATTCCATTCCGATGGTTTATAGGCTTAATTTTACCATTAGGAGAAGCAGTAGCCTACATTTGATCAGCCTTTGAATTCATGTGCAACTTTCACCTGTCAATAGCCTGCGTTTGATTAGCACCAAAAAAGATGAAAAAACACTTATTTTTTTTCTCTCTGCTGCACCTTACGAAGAAATGCAACTAGGCTATATGATTATTTTCCATGTCAATATAGCCTATTTGATCAATTGATTGATTGTTTAGACTATAGAATGTCAGAAATAGTGGGAAATATTTTATCACAAGTTCCCAGAGCCCGATGTGACATCCCTTAAACCTTTTAATGCCTAGGCCTACCACTGGAATACCATTTAATTTGCTTGAGGAGTTTTGTTTTGCTCGAATAAATACAAAAATAAAACGGACTGCATGGTTAGGTAGGCTCGCGATAGTAAAATCGTATTTCTTCTTTTTATTTAGGCCTATCTATTTTCATCTAGCCTATAGGGCTGCAACGATTAATCGATAATTGTATTAGTCATTGACAAAAAATTCATGGCCATGCTTTGATAATCAGTTAATCGTTCAAGTCATTTACCAAGCACAAATGGCAAAGATGTTTCATAAATGTGAGGATTTTTTACATTTCTCTGTTATATATTAGCTGGGCCTACTGAATATTAAATGCACGCTATTTCTGTTTTAGACTGTTGGTCCGACAAAAACTACTATCCTTGACGTTCCGTGTGTCCTCTTTGGTATTGTGTTGCGGTAGCGCCCCCTGCTGTCCGCGGCGAAGAAGCGACACACAATTTTGAATTTTTCTCTGTCCCTTGAGGATGGCTTTTGCGCATGCGTACCTAATGTAACAAGATGGCGGAAAATGCGGAACTGAAGGTAAAGTGAGCCCCTACATTAGCTTGACAAATAGACGTTTCACACAGTGAGTTTGGGAATTTCAAATCATAGAACCATTATTACTTGACAGTAGAGACCCGATGAATGTTGGTATCAAAGCATATAATACCAAAACAGGAGAGCAGTGGAGACCGGACAAACTGTTAGCTGGCTGGCTAGCCCGCTAGCATTAGCTTTGTTATTGTTGCCGACGTCCCGTTAGGCTGCCTTTGCTCACCTGCACATAAGGCCACATATCGCTTTTAGTCAAATGTGAAAACCACTTTCATGTCAACGTTTTGTACCCAACGGCACTGTAGTATTAACCACCTGACATTGTCAATAGTTCGCCGGCAGGACCGCAATGTCTGTTTAAAAGTGGGCTCTGTCTATTCCCTGGAAGATAAGCGCAGCTTCCATTATCGTTATTTCCCATTTAATGTACGGATAAGGACGGTTGTCCACGAAATATAGTAATTATCCACAGTATGGTTAGCTTTAATGTAATATAACACATGTTTGCGATAATTGTTCAAACGCCCGAGATAAAGTAAATATTGTAACATTCATTTTTGTTTCAGTCAGATTAAACCGGCATTATTCTACTCATATAGATAATGTTGGTAATTCATTATTAATTGACAGAAAACACTCATTGTGAAACGTTTTCGTTTTGATCTGCTCCCTTCCTGAACGAACACTGTTAACACTTCTTTGCCTCACATGAGCCGTAATATTTCTATTCGCTACAAAAGGCATTCAGAAACAACGTTCAGCTCATTTATTGAATATATTTAAATGTACCACTTATATCCGGTGGTATGCGACTAAACATTTTATTAACAGGCCACATTTCAAGCGTCATCCGGATGTTTACAGTTGCTGAAATATTTACCTTTTGCAGTTCCACATTGAGTCCTAATTGGGCCCCTCAGTTAACACACAGATGACCTTGACTGATAAAGTGGATTGTCACATTTGCTTAGCTATGCAGGCTGTCTTTCTAATGCCATTAAGTGTCACTAATTGTTGCATTCGTGTGTGGGGCCACATCGCACCTTTTACACACAGTCATTCACAAAAGATGACTTCACATATGGTGGACCTAAGAACACATGTACTTGTACAATATAATATAACAATACAATGGAAGCCCTACTTTTGGGGAGATGAAAATGTTTTGTTTTCTTTGCTGCTGTGTTGATCCAGTTCTATTGTAAATTATGGTTTTGCTTTATTTGACTGCATTACACTGTAGGATGAATTTTGTTAAGAATTAAAAAAAAAAAAAAACTATGTCATTAGATTGTATTATGTTATTTCAACTAAATAACAGAGCCACCTAATACAACATCACAAACTAGCCTATTGAAATGACCACCCGTCTGACACTGTCTCAAGAAAAAGTCTCTGGTGTATTGGATTCCTTTATTTTGTACAGATACTCATGTTATTGTGACCTGTATTGGTGCTGCTCCATTATGGAACAAAATCATAACCACAATTATTTTGGTCAATATTGAAATCATGATTATTTAACACGATTACTCATTGACCATTGGAAAATGTTGCATTTATTGAATTTAAAAAAGAGTGAAAACACCTTGAACTGTGAAATTTCCCTTTAATGCTTTTCTCGTTGAACCTTTTTGAATTCCCCTTCAGAACACAAGACAAAACAAGAGTTTACTTGTAGTGTAATTGCAGTTTAATGTGCAAAACAATCGTTTTCCTTGATTACATTATTTTTGTGATCGTTAGGAGCCTAAATTGAAATCGCGATCTAAATTTGATTAATTGCACAGCCCTAACCTGTATTATCATTTGCAGCATGAGGTGATGAGGATTAAAACCTTAAATAGTAGAATCAGTAGAAGTCATATGCGTTTTCTGCTTCTAGCCAAAGGGCCATCTCTGCCAAAGTCATCTCAGAGTGGACGTGTATGTTAAATATACTGTATGATGAAGCTCTTCATGTTGGTCTTTTATTTAGATACCAGCCGAACAAAGGCCAAAGAAACTGTAAAAATATTTCTGCTCCAACCCTGTCTCAAAAATGAAATGTTATGGGTGTGGACGATTTGCAAGCTAGTGAAGAGTGTTTAATGATGTAAAGAAAAATCAGACATGCTTTAATAATAATGTTTTAAATGATGAAGTCTGAGATGAGAAAAGGAAACTTGTTTCTTTTCATCAGAATATGAAAAAATGTTTAATTAGACAATTTTTCACACTCTTCTTTTTTTTACCAGCAAATGGTAATGAGCCTTCGAGTTTCGGAGCTTCAAGTGTTGTTGGGGTATGCAGGACGGAATAAGCACGGGCGCAAACACGAACTTTTGACCAAAGCTCTTCACTTACTCAAGGCTGGTTGCAGTCCTGCCGTGCAGATGAAGATCAAAGAGCTCTACAGACGACGCTTCCCAACCAAAATGGTTTCGCCAGTAGACCTGGCTCTGCCCGGTGTTCATTCTGCCTCCAGCCTGCCCGCCGGCCTCGCTCAGCTGGGATTTGACAGCCACGGTTCCCCATCGCCTCTGCTGCCTGTTTCTTTACTCGGGCCCAAGCATGAGCTGAGTCTGCCTCACCTCCCCTCCGCCCTGCACCCTGTACACCCTGATGTCAAGCTCCAGAGATTGCCATTCTATGACGTTCTGGATGAGCTCATTAAGCCAACTAGCCTGGGTGAGTCATCCACTTTCTGCTCTGCTGTGTGTGTAGCAATAATACTTAAATGTCTGAGCCATGTTCAGCAAAAGTTCAGTTTGAGTTGACATTAGGGCCTAGTGATTCTGACTGTCATGTTTTGCTCCTCGTTTATTTTTCGTAGCCTCAGACAACAGTCAGCGGTTCCAGGAAGCATGTTATGCCTTTGCATTAACACCACAGCAAGTTCAACAGATCAGCAGCTCCATGTAAGTGAGAAAGCTATCTGGTAAGAGATGAAAGGGAAGAATAAATAATACTGTAAAAGCATTGAAACTACCAAACTATTTTTGTACTGTTTACATGATTTCAAAAGCATTATCTGACACAGCGATCAATCAGAGTACACTGATATGTTATTAAATT
Organism: Gymnocephalus cernua; assembly: GCA_023631565.1. NCBI lineage: Eukaryota > Metazoa > Chordata > Actinopteri > Perciformes > Percidae > Gymnocephalus > Gymnocephalus cernua. The sequence goes on along the minus strand of CM042431.1, from coordinate 25,088,865 downwards.
GAATGTGAAACTTTTGATCGGCCTGATCTGACTTTCTTTTAATTCTTTAGGGACATATCTGGGACCAAATGTGACTTTGCTGTTCAAGTTCAGTTAAGGTATGTCTAACATAGAGCATAAAAAACATTTTCTTTTGATTAATAAGTATATTTGCGTTAAGTGATGGGTCTGCGTTTAGCTCCTTAGTTTTGAAGCAAACAGAAATAGTTTTGTCATTTGTAAAGTTCATGTCATTTCAGCCTTTCTTCTTAGGGATTTAGTCTGACTTTCAGATTCACACATAAGAAGTTAAAACCCTCACCCAAGTTGTAACTTTAACCTAAATGTACAGTTATAGGTGTTGATAAATGACAAAGATAGGAATCACAATAAATGATCAAGAGAACAGGTTTTGAATTGTGGAGTGAAGAATGCAGGGACGCTTGTCTCCTGGATGCACACATTTTTATTCATAATGAAGTTGAGCCATTTAAAAAAAATGTGCATACATATTATTAGATAATATATTCACCAATATGATTAATACTTAGTTTGCTGTTCAATTCCAGGATTGTAGTTTTTTGATAGCTTACGTTCAAGCGTTTTTATTACCTTACAATAACCTTACTTTAAAACAATTGAACCAAACAGGCACACTTTGTTGGCATTGTTTAACTTGACAAAAACATTCAATAATGTTAACAAAAACTGATGTTTTTGTTAGTTGCGTAATAAAATATTCATTGTATGGATGAATGCCATCCTTTAAGAGGTGCTCTCCTATATCATAGATGGAGGTGGCTGTACTTGACAGAACTGAAATGGTAAAATAAGCAAGCCAACCTTTTTGTGAAAGTGGCAACTTTACAGAAACAAATTGCTTTTGACATTTGTCCCTCAACATTTGATCTTACCGCTTCTGTCATTTATTTTCTTCATTTTCAGATTTTGTTTATCAGAGACAAGCTGTCCCCAGGAGGATCATTTCCCCCCTAATCTGTGTGTGAAGGTGAACGGCAAACCTTGTAATCTCCCGGTGAGTCTATCGTCATGTTATCTGTATATCACGCCACCAGTTACTGAGAATCAAGGTCACTGATGTTTGATGTTTGGTCTGCAGGGATATCTTCCTCCAACCAAAAATGGAGTTGAACCAAAAAGGCCCAGTCGTCCCATCAACATAACCTCTCTTGTCCGACTGTCCACCACAGTCCCCAACACAATTGTGGTGTCGTGGACTTCAGAAATTGGGAGGGTAGGAAGTTCCAGGCAAAGCTTTAGAAGTCGAGCATCATATTCCATTAAAGAGGACTTAAGTCACCTCAGCGTAACGTGTTTCGCTCATTATTTTATCTTTGTTTTCTCAGAGTTTTTCCATGGCTGTTTATCTGGTAAGACAGCAGTCGTCTGCAGTGTTGTTGCAACGGCTACGGGCCAAAGGAATTAGGAACCCCGACCACTCAAGAGCTCTGAGTAAGTTGCCTCTAGATTTTGTAGTAAAAACATAGAACGTGCAACACATGTGTTTGCACTACATCTATAAGTAAAAGACGATCACATAAATTACTGTCTGTCATATAGTACTGTGCTACTACTACTGTGCATTTTTGTGGCCTGTTTGACCACATAGTAACAACAACTTGTGAGTCCCGGGAATTCAATTTAGGACCCAAAAAAAGGAACTAAATTCTACAAAGTTCCTCAGTTTCTTAAAGATTCCTGGAGAAAGTTCCTTTACTTTTTTGAACATTTGTTGTTCCACTGCACTTTTTTTGCTCACACATAGAACTTACATTTTTCATCCATCCATCATATGATGAAAGATTAATCGTGAGGGAGTTTTGGGGTCTTGTTAAACAAATTAACATTAGCACAATTGGCTTAAACAGTCATAATACTTGTATTTAATCTTTGTGTTTTTTCTTTTTCTTTCTCACAGTCAAAGAGAAATTAACAGCTGATCCAGAGAGTGAGATCGCCACCACCAGTCTACGAGTCTCTCTCCTTTGTCCTGTAAATACTCCACTATACTTCTCAACTAAAAAAAGTAGTATTGTAGTTAGTTGTGAGAAGTATAATTGGAAGTCTGCAGAACACCTGTACAACCAGTTAGTCAGTTAGCCTATTGACAGATCAAGAAATTTACAATTCTAAGTACAGAGGGATTTTTTAAAAGTCCCCTAGACCTGTATTTTATTGTGCAGATAGACAAAAAGTACTTCCTACTGTACTGCCATATACTGTATACTAGAGGTGTGACGAGATCTCGTTGGAGCGGGACTAATGTTACGTCGCATCTGCAGCGTTCAAGTCAAAGTGAGTCACGACGACGCTGGTAAAGTGGTCACAAGTGTGGTTAAGGTTTTCAAAACTTCAAAGTGCAGACAGTGTTTGCTGGAATATAATTTAATGGCGAGATTGCGGTGCAGTTAACTTTACACTTCCGAGACAGACAGGCACAACAGTGTTCACTATGCCCTGGTTACAGACTGACAGGCTGGAGGTTGTAGGGCAAGGCAACTTTATTTATAGCACATTTCAGCAACAGGGCAATTCAAAGTGCTTTACATAAAACATTAAATAGCAATTAAAAACTGTCATGAAAATAAAACAAAATAGAATAAGATACAAAGAAGAGGTTAGTTATACAGGAGAGAAGCCATTTGAGTTTGTGGCAAAACCTTTCACAGTGCTCGGTTTTCATTTCATGACTTTCGATTGAATAAAAGACTATTTTTCCAGTCATATTTCGTCATTGAAGTTTTCTTTAAAATAGTGTTAAAATCTCGTCTCGTTCTCGTGAACCCAATATCGTGTCTTGTGAGCGGAGTGTCTTGTCACACCCCTACTGTATACTTAATTATAACTTTCTACAGTTATTACTACAATATTCTGACACTATAAAACTAACTGGTACAGTATTTAATGTAGTACTGAGAATTACATTTATTTTGTGTTTTTTGTTTTGTTTTAAAGCTGGGGAAGATGAGGCTGACAATTCCTTGCAGAGCGCTAACATGTTCTCACCTTCAGTGCTTCGATGCAACACTTTACATCCAAATGAATGAGAAGAAGCCGACCTGGGTTTGTCCAGTCTGTGACAAGAAGGCACCGTATGAGCACCTCATTATTGACGGGTGAGTACAACACGTCACACATTCCTTGTAGATTACTGTCAATTTACCTGGTGTCTTTTGAGAAGGAACATAAAATAATTGCTGCTTTGAAAACTGTTAAGAGGAAATCCTTCTTCATGGTATTATATAGCACTGAGCAGTGTTTTGGCATCTGCTAAGTCTTCAAACTCGTGCATCTATTGCCTTAATGAACCTTCCTGCATCATCTTTCATCGTCTCATATGTACCTAAAGCACCACCAAGGCAGTCCTTTTTTTATATAGAAGTGCTGTTTGGTCTGATGACCCAGATAAATTGCAGCTTTAAAAAGTGCCGATAACACTGTATATCCAAAATACAGGTTTTAAGGGATGATGAAGTACTAAAAGCTTATGTAATTCTGGTTGCAAAGTTGCCAAACTGTTAAAATGTCATGCTGTTTTCATAGGTTGTTCATGGAAATCTTGAATAGCTGTTCTGACTGTGATGAAATCCAGTTCAAAGAAGATGGAAACTGGGCCCCCATGAGGTCGAAGAAAGAGGTGCAGGAGGTGTCTGCTTCGTACAATGGTGTAGACAGCGGTATGTAGCTCGTACATTTCAGATTCTTCAAGCGTACTCATTCATTGTGATCTGTGAGCACAGTGTGAGTTAACTGTTGCTTTGTAGATTTGTCTCGAACAGAAACGCATGAGCAGAAACGGGGATCATCCAATGACAACAGCAAGAAAGTTGATGTGATTGACCTGACACTGGATAGCTCCTCTGAGGATGAGCTAGATGATGAGCCGCCTCCTAAAAGGGCCTGTCCCTCGGTGTCACCCGTCTCTCCACCTCCAAACAAAGGGTGAGTCTCCAAACCACAAACAGGAAGTTAGATCACCATGAACAAATTCATTTTTGGGAACTTTGTGCTCAGCTCTGTTGTGTTACTTCTTTTGTCTCCTCTCAGAGTACTGAACCTACACAGCCAGGCCTCACCTGTAAGCAGAGCTCCCAGCATGCCCCCTGTGGAGACCAGCTACATTCCCCCCCCTCCACCTCTTATCCAGGACTATCGCCACTATTATCACACAACTAGTGACCTGCCAGGTACACCTGTCTTGCCTTAAAGGAAAGGTTTTGATTTTTGTTAAGTCTGCCTCAGTACAATAATCACATGCCCATATGTTAACCCAGTATCCATTTGTTCTGTCCAAACTGGCTGTCAAGCAATATGTCTTCAGCTGAAGCTAACATGATGCTTCAGCAGTCTGAGTCAGCTGAATCAGTTGGGTATCTTTTAAAGTCTTTATGTTTCCTCAAACAGTGGTTACTTCCTGAGATGTTGTGAAGGATTATGTCCTAGTCGTATGTAGACTTGTTGCTGGGACAATCCTCAGCAGTAAACCTGGTCATGAAGACACCCACTTGATTTGACTAACTCAGTCTGTTCGAAGCCTCATACTAGTTTAAGCTGAGTTTTGGCATGGAAACATGACTGCGGATAATGTCCCTGATCTTTCAGCTGGAGTTTTCAAAGTCACTGTGGGCCCTCCCTCAGGTGAAATAGACAACTGCGTCCCCATAACACCTTGTAACTCCTATTATTATTATTATCATTATTATTATTATTATTATTATTATTTGTCCTACTTTAATTTGGGGGATAATCATGCTCTTTAATTTTTGAACTACGGTTCCTAGAATTTTGGGGCAAATTGGCACCGTTCAAAGTATGCTGAATTAGGTATTCGCTGTTCTTGTTTGCAATGTTCCCATGGATGTACAGACAACTATCACTGGAATACTTTTTTTACGTGACGATCCTCATGCAAGTTCTGGAGTTATATGATTTTTAAGCAGATTTATGGATGTTTATTCACATTGGATGGACATCGAAGTGTAAGTGAAAGTGCTGCGAGAGAAAGGAGCGCTATTGTTGATACAAATTGCAGCAATCTGGCTCTAAGGATTTTAAAGAAGCATACCTTAATGGCCTCCACGAGCTGGGTGTCATAGTCACTGCTGCAGCTCCAACTGCTGACCATGTTAGTAAGGGGACCAAAATTTACAGGGGAAAGGATCATTACACAGCCAGTATGGGCAGGAGGAATGATTACAGCGACACATCATTCTCTCAATGTTAATAAGCCATGCAAGTATTTTTATTAAGACAGACTTGACAAAATCCAAGCTAACCTATCTTTGAACACGTTTGTTGCTTGTTGAAGCAATTTGTAACTAAACATTGTAGTGTATATCCAGAATGAAGTTAATGGACTGAGCCCTCTTACTTTTCTTACAGATCTGAATTTCTTCTCCTTCCTCCAAGGCGACAATCAGGTATATTTAAGTAAACAATTGAAGTTTGTCATACTGTAGTGTGTTTATGTCTGGTTGCTGTGTTAATTGTAACTCTTTTATGTCTGTTAGCATTACAACATGGTGATGGCTGCCGCAGCAGCTGCGTCGGCATCAGCCTCAGAGGACCACGACTTGCTCCTCAACCGTTTCCTGCCCTACGGCTCCTCTCAGATGTTACGTGAGCAGCCGGGCACCCCAGGGAGCAGCACGTTGGCAGCCACTAATGGAGGCAGCAACAGTGGCAGCACCAGTAGTTTGGTGTCTTCCAGCAGTCTGCGGGACCGCGACAAAGACAGAGAGCGAGACAGAGACAGGGAAAGCCACACCATCTCAGGATTGTCGAGGTCCTCGGTGGAAGCTGCAGCGGCGGCAGCCATTTATGGCTCCATATCTGACGTTATCTCTCTTGACTAGATCCATACAGAACTGAAAGACAAGGGAGACCTGGAGAACAGGAGTTTGTAAATAAGGAAGACTAAGATGAAAGAATACAGTGCTATGTACAGAGAGGAAAATCTATTTTCAATTTACTTATCATATGTATATAAACCTAGGACGTTTCTTGTCCGGTGAGTTACTTCAGTTGATATTTTTCTGTGAATACTGAAGCCTTTTTCACACCTCTTCATGTGGTCCTATGATTATATTGTACCTTTTGTACCTGGTTTTTACAGTTTTGTTTCGATATTCCATGTCAATGGCATTTCAGTATAATGTTATGTATACAGAACCCCATGAGGTGACACCTTATGTAACATGATATTTAGAAAATGGGCATTGTTATAGATGTACAAAAGGCAACTCACAGCAAAACAGGAAAATGTGTAACACTTTCTTTATTTTCTAAATGGCATCATTTCTGTCAAATGTTTTGACAGCAGAAAGATCTGGCCATTTTTGTCATCACTGTAGATTTTTCTGTAAGACATTCATGCTGTGGTCATTATTTTTAAGGAATTATTTATGATGTAAGTTATGTGGGATGTATGCTGTTTTTAAAGAAGCATTCCTTATGCTTTTAGGAACTGTTGCCACTAGAATTGCAAACGCAAGATCCTTCTGTTGTCATAACGTTTTTCGCCTGTTTCAGTCATTCAAATATGAACAATAGTGTATAGTTTAGACTGTACCTAAGATGCATATAAATTGGGACTAAGTCAGTATCGTAACAGGCATTTTCATTGTGTAAATGAATGAATGGCACTAGTCCAGCAAGCAGCCTTCTTATTGTGTATTTTTTTTCTGAATACAATATACACAGAAAACTACAGCAAAGAGGCTGGTCGACCAATTTCAAGATAGAGAGAGTTTCTGGTCCACTTGAGGTAATTCTTTAATTTGACATTTCATGATGTCTTTATGTTTGGTTTTAGCACTTGCTTCTTTACATAAAGGCTGTGTGGAGCAGTGAAGCATTCACAGTTGCAGGAAACATCTCAAGAGTAGTTTTCAGCTTTTGCATGTCTGCGAATTACCTGAAAGCTCACCTGTTGGAGTGCTATGCTGTTCCAGGATGTTAAGTGTATTTGCAACAGCCTGTAAGAGAGCTGTGATAGCTTAGTCTTTGAGTGTATCACAACGTGCATTTTGGCCCAGAAGTTAAAACCATTGAAGTTATTATGGATTCATCCCCTCCTTTTTTTTTCTTGACTTGTGCTTATAATTAGGATTATTTATTATCATATATATTTTCAGCATTTGTTTGATTCGTGGATATGCATTGTTGTCATTGTATGTGATATTTCTTTTGTAATTATATAATTAATGCTATTTAAAGATGTCATAGTATGTCATAGTTGCTTGACATGCATTGTAACATTTTCTGTTTGTTTTACTATCAGATGATGTCAATAACTCAATAGAGGCTTTGATCATTTTGAACCGCTACAAGGTCTACTGTGCTGTTTAATATTTGTAAGAATTAAACAGATATTAGAAAGTGCACATTTGTAGTTGCTCCGAGGGCAGTCCTGATACAGCTGCATGTGTTCTGTTTCAGTATCCAGTCTACTAATTCAGTTTGTGGCTTGGCAAGAATCCTAAGCCTAATCACACCTTCCTTTTAAACACTAATACAGCACATGCTTACGTAGAGGCAGGTATATTGGCCAATATTAGCTTTTTGCTGTAGAGAAAAGCCAGTATATGTTTGAGGTAGTTTAGAAATGGTGTCCTATTATATAGTTTGTCTACCAGAGGGCACTGACAAATATTTTTTTGAAATGTCCCACTGAGTACACATCTAGCAACAAGACTAAAAGTCTATAGCCATACTTATGGTGCAGATATTTGGCAAGTAATATTTAACAAGTTTACCATCTTAGTGTAGCATGTTAGCATGCTAACATTTGCTAATTAGCACTAAACATTAAGTACAGTTGAGGCTGATGGGAGTGACATAAGTTTTATGAGTTTTGGTCATAAACCAAATTAATGGACAAAATGTTTTTGATGATGGTGCAAAAGTAACCATAATTAGGCTATTCCAATTCAACCTGGCTCCCCCAGCCTATTGTAATTTTATTTAATAGAAATATATTGATATCGAGTGTAGTACAACCTCATGGTGGTACTACACTTAATATCAATATTTCTATTTTTATTAAATAAAACTACAATAGGCTGAATAGATAGCCTAATGCATTTCTCCATACTATTTCCGGTAATGAATGAAGGGTTTGAAAAATGCATCAAAGTATGGAAGTAAATCTGTTTCATCGGATTTTGAAATTACAGGTTAAAACTGAATACATTGTATTTTGCATCTGAATTTGGTATATGTATATCGAATTTTGGATTCTGAATTAATGAAATATAAAGGTGAAAATTAGTTGTTGAAAATTTCAAAAAAATTCAGATCATCATTTCAATGCATACATTTTCAGTGCTAGAAATTCAATTGCTTTTTAATTTCAAAATCCAATGAAACAGATTTACTTCCATATTTTGATGCTATTTTCAAACCCTTTATTCATTACCAGAAATAGTATGGACACATGCATTAGGCTATCCATTCAGCCTATTGTATTTTATTATTTTATTTGAAATATCAAGTGTAGTACCACCATAAGGTTGTACTACACTCAATATTTAAAGTTAGGTAACATGAAAATCAGAATACTTCACATTTTTGCTGGCTAGTAAAATTGTCCTTGAGGGTAGAGTTGTAGTGATTATAGAGGCCAGAGGGCCATCAGGATCTGCTTTATGAAGCCTTGTTTAAAAACTTAAGAATGGTTAGACAGGGGTAACATATAACGTTGGTGTGGGTCCCAGCGCATTTAGGTATCCTCGGAAATGAGAGAGCAGACAGGTTGGCGAAAGAGGCAGTCAAAAAAGGAATTCTCGAAGACAATATTTAATTATCAAAAATCTGAGGGAAAAGGCATAGTGTGGAGAAAAGTAACTTAACAGTGGCAATAGTGTTGGATAACGCAATAAAAGGGACACATTTAAACTCAATCCAAAAAAGGAGTAGGCCTAGGTGTTTAAGTAGGGGAACAAAACAGAAAGAGCAAGTAACAATAAGCAGGCTGAGAATTGGACATAGTAACCTAAACAGCACACATCACATCATAGGGAAGAGATACCAAAAACTGTATAATGTGCTTGTATAGTTGCAGGAAATGTGTATCAGAGAGAAATGCCATGTTGGAAGAAACTAAACGATTAGGGATAAAGAACATACTGGAGTGTGATAAAGTGGACAAGGCAGAACATTGTATGGTCAGCTACCCAATGAGAACATGACTGATGAGGAAAACGTAACATACTTGACATTGTAGGAGTTACCTAACTCCAGAAGATGGCAGGAGTGCAACATTAAGGACGGATGCAAGCTGCCGTTAAAACTCAAAGAAGAAGAAATAGGTCTTTGGCATTGGTCGCGGTATTAATGCGTCATCGTGTTGGTTATGACGTTTTTAGAGAGCGGCGCCGTTTCAGAGTGGAATGGGAGCTAGCAATTTTTCCCATATTTTGATAGTTTAATCCGTGAATGGCGCCGAAACAGGACCCGAAACCTAAATTTCAAGAAGGTAACAAGTTGTCCGTTCTCATTTCTGATAGATTTATGGTGTCGGTCAGTGCTGGAGCCGTCGGAAAGGTCCGAAGTGTTAGCTAGCTTTAACACTGCCGCCACCGAACCGCTAGCGTTGTTAGCCTTCATTGTTGTTGCACAAAACAAGTATTGCTTTTTATTTGCCGCGCTAGTTATACACTATGTATTTTTCTGACATACGCTAAACGGAGTGTAACAATAACAGTAGCGCAGTCCGGCAAAGTCCATGGTTTGTATTTCAGCGATGTTGTTTCTAGCTATCTAAAAGCAGTAGCTTCATTGATTGCAGTGTTAGCTCCCTATTGATTTCACCGCCCACCTCTCTGTTCACACAGTGGAGGGTTAGCTGAGTGCTAGCTAGCTGGCCTGCTGTCTGGCTGACTGTTGTTGTCATGTTGTCAGGAGTTTCTGCATCTCTCTCTCTCTCTAAGATACAGTATGATAAGTGCATCGTGAAAGTACTTTAGTGGTCTATGTTGGTGTAGCAAATAAAGTTGTATCAAGTACTTAGAAAAACCTATAATGGGTTCATTATTTCAGTAAATAATTGTAATATATATCATAGCCTATTTATTGGTAAACAGAAAAATATGAATCATTTCTATAGCTGTGTGAATTTTGTTTATTCTGATCAACAGTAAAAACAGTACAAGTCAGTACCAAGTTACATATTTAAACTGGTACACATAATCTAAGATATTATAATTTCATGTTTTAATATACATATATAATAATTACAACAGTCTGAAATAGGGCTGTGCAATTAATCGAAATGTAATCATGATTATGATTTGGGCTCCTAATGATCACAAAAACCGAATCGTCGAGAAAAACAATGATTTAGCTCATTACGTTTTGCAAGTAAACTCTTATTTTCTCTTGTTCTGAATGAAAAAATAAAGTTTAAATAGGAAACGTATTAAGGAAAATTTCACAGTTGTATGTTGTTTTACTGTTGATTTAACTTTTTCCAGTTTTTTAAGTTCAATAATTGCAACATCTTTCCAGAAATCAATGAGTAATCGTGTTAAATTACCGTGATTTCAATATTGACCGTAATAATCGTGATTTATATTGTTTTTCCATAATCGAGCAGCCCTAGTCTCAAATGAAACGCATGTAAATTAACTTAATGCAATGTGCTGCAAGTTCTTAAACTAGGGCTGGATATCTTCAAAAATATTCCACACCGTGAATTCAATTTTGATGGCAATTTTATAAAATCCATTATAACAAAAATAAATGCCATTATAGTACAATTTCTTCTTCTTTACGCTTATGTGACGCACACTGTAATGCCTCTCTAAAGTTCTACTAGTAAAGTCTAGTCTGACTCACGTTCCTTTAATGTGATCTGAGTCTGTGTGTGGCTAAAATGCATTTTTAAACATTTATGTAGTGATTGTTCTCGGCCATCAGAAAGAGACCCGTGTTAAGACGTTTAGGAATTTAAATTTAAGATGTAACTTTTGTTCGTGTTTGTGCAAGTAGTTTAGTCAGCTTAACAATTTCATCGTGTTTTACTGCTCTCATGCTGATTTTAATTGACCAACACTCTGTTCAGGTGAAAGAGTGCTGTGTTTTCATGGGCCATTGCTCTACGAAGCTAAGGTAGGCATTAGTTAGCCCGTTTCTCTGATCATGTGATCCTCCCCTGTCTCTCTTGATATAAACATTTTTTGACAATGAATTGTGTCTCTCTTTGCAGTGTGTTAAGATAAACATCAAGGACAAACAAATCAAATACTTTATTCATTACAGTGGTTGGAATAAGAAGTAAGTTTTGGTTCAAATAAATCAAGTATTTAAGAGTTCTATAGTGAAGATTTCCCATGTGCTTGATTTCTCTCTTGGTGTTTTATCTTCCAGTTGGGACGAATGGGTTCCTGAAAGCAGAGTGCTTAAGTATGTGGACAGTAATCTGCAGAAACAGAAAGAGCTTCAGAGGGCCAATCAGTAAGTCTATTTTCTCTTTTTTAAATGGTAGTTTTTTACCAACTTTATTGTTTACAAATGCCACTATGAGTTTTTTTTTTTTTTTTTTTTTTTATCAATCACCAATGTCCAAGGAGAGAGCAAATTAACACAAAGTTTTATCTAATTTTAGTAGAAAATGTTCTACATGGTGAACAGTGTATATAAGACCTAATGTTACAAAACACACAGAACAGTGCATTATGTCTAGATGCATTAACAGCACTACCGAAACACAGAAAAATACAGGTGAGGTTTGCAAAAATATGCAGCCTCAATAAACTAACTGTAGTCTGTGTCATGAAATCTCCTGAAATAGACTGACTTTAATATGAATGATGTATTTTTAAGTAATTGTTTTGTTTTCCTAATTTAGAGACCATTATGTAGAAGGAAGAATGAGGGGTGCTGCGCCGAATAAGAAGATACCTCCTGCACCGCAGAAAAATGATGTGTGAGTTTAAGTCATTAGTTGTCCTACCTTTCACCTGCTGTGATGTCTCCTGCCAAACTGTTTTAGAGGTGTTAATGATTTTTTTTTTGTTGTATTTTAACATCTGTCCTTTTTGTTGTAGGAAAACCAAAAAGAACAAACAAAAGAGTGAGTATATCATGTTGCAAATCTACATATTTGACACGCATGCATGCCCTCCAAAATATCATTTGTCGGCTGGCTTTTTTTGCACAAGTGTTTCCATCACCATTACAAAAGAAGCTGTAAACTACCAAGAAAATACAAGCATAATTACACGAATCGTAGGGCATCACAATAACTTTTGCATATATTCTTTTTAAGAATGAAATAACAGTTAAGCATGTTTCTGGTCATGCAGTTCCTGGTGCAGGAGAAGGCACTAGTTCAGGGGGAGACCCGACCCACCCCCCACGAAAGAAGAGGGCACGCGTTGACCCAACTGTTGAAAGTGTAAGTTCATAGATTTACTAAGTTGCTTTTAGTAATATTTTTTTTTTTTTTCTGGTTGGTTGCCGATTAATGTTAAATAATACTGAGCTGCACTGAAAGTAACTAAGCAAGAATGTATAGTAGTTGCAGCTCTATAGTGGAAACACTCCAATTCATGAAATGTTTCGTAGGTTCGAATGACATTAACTGTGTAAACATTGCGCTAAAAAGACTCCGCTCATGGCTTATTTCTTAAATGTGTTCCTGTCTGCTCAGGAGGAGACCTTCATAAATCGAGTGGAGGTTAAAGTAAAAATCCCCGAGGAGCTGAAACCATGGCTTGTGGATGACTGGGACCTGATTACACGGCAAAAACAGGTAAGTAACCCTAAAATGAACTGTTTTCACAGCATTTTATTAACCTCATCATACACATTTACATTATAACATTTCCAAAGTAATTTATCTGCATGTTTCTTTTCTTTCCTTTTGTGTTATGCCTTCAGCTTTTCCACCTACCTGCCAAAAAGAATGTGGATGCAGTCCTCGAAGATTATGCAAACTACAAGAAATCAAGAGGAAACTCTGACAGCAAGTAAAAACACACATTGTTGCTTGTCATTTGCTGTGTGATGGCTTTAGTTTTCACACTTAGCCTAAGCTGTGGTGGGTCACGCAGGCAGTGCAAAAACATGACTTGCTTGTTTGCTCTGTGTGTCAGAGAGATATAACTTGATTTCCTCAACTGCTCAGGGAGTTTGCTGTGAACGAGGTGGTTGCTGGTATCCGGGAATATTTCAGTGTCATGCTGGGGACTCAACTTCTCTACAAATTTGAGAGGCCGCAGTACGCAGACATCCTGGCCAACCACCCAGATACATCTATGTCTCAAATCTACGGTGCCCCTCACCTACTCAGACTCTTTGGTAATAACACCTGCACAACATTACTCTGCTCAAGTATTTGTTATAGAGAAGAGCAGCTTTAACGCGTTGGTACTTAAAACATCTGCACCAATCTGACTGTAGAAGTAATCCCAGTCAAAGTAAAATTAGCAAAATTAGGTATCTAATAAACCACCCACTGACTCCTCTCATTTGTTGAGCCACAACATTTAGCCCGCCTAAGGCTTATGGGAAATGGTGTGCAATAAAGGCAGCTAAAAATAGAAATAAACAACAATATTAGCATAAAAAAAAACTACTGTCATAAAGCCATAATAATAAATCCATCCTTGGATTGCTGCCAACATATTTATCCATTTACAGTACATGTCACGCAAGCACTGCAGTCCCAGCCTGTAGACGCTCCCAGGCCTTTACGGCCTTCAACAATTCATCAGTTCACACAGAGCTTGGCAAAAAGACTTTCTCTTTTTCTGCCCCCTCAACCTGGAATACACTGCAGCAGGATCTAAAGCTGTCCAGCTTGACCCCGCTAGCTAGGGGATTTCAAACTCATTTTAGGGCACTGGAAAAAGCATCTTTGGAAACTTGTTCTTGTTTTTAGTGTTTTTAGTGTTGTAAGTGTTCTTGTACTTGGCACTTTCATTTTAATATTGTATATACTATTGGTAAACCTGTCTGTATGGCAAATACCGTATTTTCTCAAATAAACTCCTGGTTATAAAATGTGCATGGTTGCTAAGAATAATTTTCATTTAATAAATTCAACAATATCATTTCATTTCTAACGGGAGCAGATCAGAAAAGTCAATACTAAAATATGACTTATCATTAAATATCTGTTTGATAAATATACAAACAGATATTTTTTAGAAATAATGTCATATCGGGTACTCACTGCAGTTGATGTTTGTGAGTTCTGACATTAAAATCCTTTAAAAAACGTATGCATACAGTAATGTATACGTGAAATGCATACAAATTACAGTGCG